>WWET01008127.1:29169-40160 GCA_011038615.1 Limnodynastes dumerilii | reverse complement strand
CCTGATTGGTGCAGATTTGTCTACTGTTGCTATGGCAACAGTAAACAAATCTGTTTTTAGCGTCAGATAGCGACAGAAATGTTTTTGCAAGTATAGGGCATGCTGATAGTAGTGCTACAAGCATCAGCATGTCCAAGGATGGCAGGGCATGCTAGCACTTGGAGAAGCACAAGTGCCAGCATGCCCTGTCATCCTGTGCAACATAAATAAAGCAGATACAATCTTAAAAGGTTTTTCCCTATCAATCAATACTTCAAATGTCAAAATCAATGTTGCCATTTCTTTATTAATTTCAAGTCCATTAAAACAATGACATTCACTGTAAAAGCATATAATATAATAAGAGCTAATTTCTACAATGATTGACAGTTGCTAGACAGGGCAGACCCGTGAAATTCATTGGGGATGTGAAAGGCTCTGGCCAGGGAATTTCCTGGGTTTTTGAGGACTTAAAAGGTGTCTTTTTTTTAAACACTGTATTTCTTCTTTATTTAGTTTGTTTTTTGAAAACTGCATTAAAACAAAAATTACAGACATTATAAAAGTATTAACAGTACAAGTCTTCTTACCAAGGAGTAAAACAGGGTTAGTTCTAAATAAAAAAATACAGAGACTTAGAAAATGCCTGTTTAGACGTTGTCAAAAGGCAACCTAAGTCACCTATAAAGAGTATCTGGTTTCTCAATAAACTTTTAGGAGGTGTTGAGGAATTCTTAGGATACAAATAGGTACAGTTTTGTATAGTGTAAAGGGGAAAAACTAGATAAGGGAATAGGAGTGGGTCAGGCTACATGCAGAAATCCAAATGAGAGTCAATAAGGCATTGGATGGTTATTAAGTTTATATGGATTATGATATCTTTAGATCTATTTATTGATTCATCAGAGATATGGAGGGTTGACTCCATGTGTGATATTCGGGGATTTCCTTAAACTGTAGCTAAGGGAACCAAGTTCCGGCAAAGCCTTCATTTTTATCCTCAGCCAAGGATATGATATCCTCCATTGTCATGTTAAAATCAATGCGGGTGAACCATTCCTGAATAGTCGGAAGTGAGGGAGATCTCCAGTGTACTGAAACGACTGCCTTCGCTGTGCTGTTCCATTGTGCAAAGAGTGAGTGTTTATGAATTGTTAGGGAATGTTGGGGGATGGACAGCAGCCATATCACGGGGGACATAGGCACTGTGGTGTCGGTTATTTTACAGGTGATGGTATACACGGATTGCCAAAAATGTTGGAGACGAGTACAGGACCACCAGATGTGGAGAAATGTGCCTATTGTTTCAGAACACCTCCAACACTGAGTAGACTGAGCTGTTGACATATTGTGGAGATGGTGTGGTGTCATGTACCAGTGGGACAAAATCTTATACTGAGTTTCACTAACACTCAAGCTTAGTGTACCTAAATGTGTAGCCTTAAATATCTTTTCCCATACCTCATCGCTAAAGGAGAGTTGGAGTTCTGAAGTCCAGCTGTTAATAAATGTAGACGTGTGTCTTGTCAGTATCCAACAAAAGTTGATAGAAACGAGAAATGACATGTGTGGGCATGGAGGTATCAGAACCAAATTTTTCAAATTCAGTTTTTGGGGCGAAGAAAGTGTGTAGATTTGGAGGGGGAAAGCAAAAAGTGTTTAAGCTGTAAATACACCCAATACTCTCTTCTCCCCAATTTACCCTCTTGTTGGAGGTCAAAGAAAGCAAGAGGGGCCCCCCTTCACACCAGCTGGTTCATACTTATAATCCCTGCCTCTCTCCACGCAGGAAGGGAGGAATGGGAGATTTCCGGAGGGAAGTCAGGGTTGTGAATCAGTGGCGTCAGGGGCGAGAAGAAAATATCTCACTTTTTTTGGTGCAGACGTCTCCAGCAGTCTAGGGTTGGTCCCACAGTAGGGTGAGTGAGTCGTGGGATTGTCGCCAGCCAGGGAATGATATATAAGGGAGAAGATAGATTGACAGATTCTAATTTGACCCACTGTTTTGGTGCCAGCTGTCTCGACCATTCCATGACCCTACTAAGTTGGGTGGCATAGTAATAGTTTTGGAGGCGTGGGAGTTGCAAACCTACCTGTCCCTTGGGTTTGTAAAGAGTGTGTAGTTGACAACGGGGTCTTCTGCCTTGCCATATAAAGGAGTGACACAATTTTTGGAACTCAGAAAAGAGAGAATGCGGAATCCTGATAAGGAGTGTCAGTAACAGGTATAAGAATTTGTGTAGTATATTTATTTTATTGATATTGATTCTCCCAAACCAGGAGAACCATTTTGGGCTCCACTTATCCAGGTCTGTTTTAGTTTTTGCCAAAAGGGGTGGGAAGTTAGCCGAATAGAGGTTCCGTACATTAGGGGTCAAGTTTACACGTAAATATCTTAACACTGAAGAATTCCATTTAAAGGGAAAGGAGGAACTGAGGCCTTCTTAAGTGGCATGTGGAATCTGTAAGGGCATTTACTACAGATTTGTCATAATTCATTTTGAAGTTAGATAGGCAGCCATATGTTTTAAATGCTTGTAGCAGAGGTGGGAGGGAGGTGATTGGTTGTGTTAGGAAGGTGAGGACACCATCCGCAAACAATGCCATTTTGTATTCAGTCTGCCCAATGCGGACGCCAATGATATCTGGGTTAAGCCTAACAGTTCTAGCCAGTGCTTCCATGCAAAGAGTAAATAGTAGAGGCGTACAATTTCTAATCTAGAAGGAGCCCGAAAGGCATCCATTATTTTTAACTTTTGTCATGGGGTGAGAATACAAGACTCTAATGCTATTTAGGTAGATTGGACCCAGCCCCATGTGCTCTAAGAGCCCCTCCATAAATAGCAGATCTATTCTATCAAAGGCTTTTTCCACGTCGGTAGAGAGTAAAATGGTGGGAAGGGCCCGCAAAGTGACATGATGTATCAGATTTATAGCCTTCGTGGTGTTATCTCGCGCTTCTCTCCCCATTACAAAGCTAACTTGATCTTCATGTATTACACCTGGAAGGAGAGGCTTGACCCTGTTGGTCAAGATCTTTGCATAAAGTTTGAGGTCAACATCTAGAAAAGAGATTGGCCTGTATCTAGAGCACATAGAGGGATCCTTGCCTTCCTTAGGAATCACAGAGATGTGTGCCATCAGAGCTTGCTTGGAAAAGAAGCACTGGCTAGAGATACCATTAAAGGCAGATACCATGAGGGGGAGTAGTTTGTCTTTAAAAGCTTTGTAATAGGAGGCAGGGAAGCCGTCCGGGCCAGGACTTTTCCCATTGGGAGTTGATTTTAGGGCTTGTTCAAGTTCTTGTAGGGTGAATGGGGACTCTAGAGTTTCCCTCGATTACAATGTAATGGTTGGAAAATGAGAATTGACGAGATAGAGTTGTACCTCCTCAAGTTTAGCTTGTTTATCCTTCTCTAAGAGGGGACAGGAGAGGTTATAGAGGGTTTGATAATAATCTAGAAAAACTTTAGCAATGTCAGGGGTGGAGTGTGTGAGAGTACCAGCCTTAGTTTTAATATGGGGTATAAAAGCTTGGGATCTTTGAGCGCGTAGCGCTCTAGCCAGCATTCTACCTGGGCGATTCCCATTAAAAAAATATCGTCTTTTACATCTGCGTAAAGCCCATTTGTACTAATCTCGCCTACGTGAGTTCTTCCAAAACTGTGGAATTTAGTGAATCTTTATGGAGTGTTTCTAGGGACCATATTTTTTTGGAGCACTCTTTCTCTCAGAGCCTCTTTTTGTTTTTTGAGCTGGAAACCAAGCTGTATGGCCTTGCCTCTTATGACACACTTGTGTGCCTCCCATAAGGTTAGTCTGGAAATGTCCGGGCTGTTATTAAAGACAGGTATTCAGCCAATTCCAGTTGGTCTATGCAGGAAGTGTCCTAAAGAAGAAGGTCATTTAGCCTCCATGTCCAATCTTTGAGCTGTGGGTGATGGAGTGATAATGTCATGTAAATTGGCACATGGTCAGACCACGTGATAGGTCCTATAGAGGAGTCTTTAAGTAAGGGAAGGGAGTTGTGGTCGATAAAGAAATAATCTAGTCTGTAGTATATCTGTGCCGGGATCAAGAAAAAAGTAGTCGCTGTCTCTGGGGTGTAAAATACGCCAAGTGTCAACCAGCTGTTGGTCGTGAAGGGCCCCTCTTACCTGCCGGAAGACTCGATTAGATGATCTAGGGCTCCTAGTGGATGCATCCAGGTGGCGATCTAAGGTCCATTATAGGTCACCGCCGACAACCACAGTGCCCACGTGATGTTGTTCAGCTCGGTCTAACACACCTGTCCGAAATTTCACTTGCCCTTAATTTGGTAGATAAAGATTAATAAATGTAAAAATTTGGTTAAATATTTCCTTGGTTACCAAAATTCTCCGTCCGTCACCCAGCATTACACAATTGGAAACAGTAAACGGAATATGCTTGGCTAGGAGTATAGCTATCTCTCTGGATTTACCAGCTGGATAATTGTTACAAAAGATCGTGGGGTAAATCCTATTGTTGAACTGAGGGGACGAGTCTGCTCTAAAGTGTGTTTCTTGGAAGAATGCTATATATCTATTCTGTCTCTATGGACCTGATCCAGAACAACGCACGCTTGCGAGCTAACGCTGATTGTAAGCGTAAAATCAGCAGAAAAAACGCACCGCGCATGTGCCTGGTGACAACATCCGGTAGTAAAACACCGATTTTTGTAGCAGCGATTCGGGCGTCCGTATATTTTGCGTTTTTACCGAAGAAGGGGCGTGTTTATATTATGAAGTTCGTATGGACGCTGGAGTTAAGGAATATAGGTGGGGGAGCCATTTAAATTGTACAGTATGGGCGTGCTAAGCGTCGTTCATACGCAATGAACGTACAGACGGCCGTGGGAACAAACACAAAAGTTAGGGTAGAGTTTGCCGAGCCTATGGATGCTAAACTAGGTACGAGCAAGGGGAGTGCCTATTGCCGTGCATCGCTGGTATGTTTGGCGATAATGCGCTACGCACACCAGCGTAGGTCTGGATCAGGCCCTATGTATCGTTTGTAAGAGGTGGGTGTATTAAGACCTCTAACATTTAAAGAAGTAAGTTTCAGTTGGCTTTTAGTGTTCACGTGGGGAGAAAATAATCGGGTGGAGAGCTAGGCCATCTGAGTGCCTGAGACTGCAATAAGAAGGTATGCAGCATGTTGCCTGAGGGGGAACTGGAAGGGGTGGGGGGTTTAGTATGAGGTAAGGATAGTGGGGCAGATCCAGAACTACGTTTTTTTGCGATTTTACGCGTGGCGGAGACGTAAAATCGCAGATTTGTACGCACTGCGCATGCGCACCATAGAAAATACGCACATTCACGTAGCGTAATTTAGGACGTATGGGTGATTCACGTATGTCTCACGTAAATACTTACGTGTGGGCGTGCCAAATTTACGTTCGTCAACAATACGTTCGTTTTACGTGAAGTAGGCGGGGGGTGGGATTTAAAGTGTACAGTATGGGCATGCTAAGCTGCGTATGTTCGCGTAGTCAGTACGTCCATTAGCGGACGTATGCTGTTACGTTTGGAAAAGTTGCGTAGTCAGTACGTCCGTTAGCGGACGTATGCTGTTACGTTTGGAAAAGTTAAGGTAGTGTGTGGGTAGCGTATTTTGACAAAATACGTCCGTGCAAGGGGTGTGCCGAGGGGAGTGTAGCGAACTTACGTGTGCGAAAATACGCTCCGCGAATAAACGTACGGCACGCGTAGTTCTGGATCTACCCCAATATCAGTAGGTGAGAGATGCTAAGAGTTATGGGTATCATGTTGAGAGGGTGTGTTGAGCCACGCTGAACTAGCAGGCTTGGGTTCCTCATGAACAAAAACTGTCAGAACCATGGCGAAGAGGAAACTGACCACGGACTATGCAAAGCAGTTAAGTAAGGGGGTACTAATGACCCAGGAGAAGGAAGTGTCCTAAAGAAGAAGGTCATTTAGCCTCCATGTCCAATCTTTGAGCTGTGGGTGATGGAGTGATAATGTCATGTAAATTGGCACATGGTCAGGCCACGTGATAGGTCCTATAGAGGAGTCTTTAAGTAAGGGAAGGGAGTTGTGGTCGATAAAGAAATAATCTAGTCTGTAGTATATCTGTGCCGGGATCAAGAAAAAAGTAGTCGCTGTCTCTGGGGTGTAAAATACGCCAAGTGTCAACCAGCTGTTGGTCGTGAAGGGCCCCTCTTACCTGCCGGAAGTCTCGATTAGCTGATCTAGGGGTCCTAGTGGATGCATCCAGGTGGCAATATAAGGTCCAGTATAGGTCACCGCCGACAACCACAGTGCCCACGTGATGTTGTTCAGCTCGGTCTAACACACCTGTCCGAAATTTCACTTGCCCTTAATTTGGTAGATAAAGATTAATAAATGTAAAAATTTGGTTAAATATTTCCTTGGTTACCAAAATTCTCCGTCCGTCACCCAGCATTACACAATTGGAAACAGTAAACGGAATATGCTTGGCTAGGAGTATAGCTATCTCTCTGGATTTACCAGCTGGATAATTGTTACAAAAGATCGTGGGGTAAATCCTATTGTTGAACTGAGTCTGCTCTAAAGTGTGTTTCTTGCAAGAATGCTATATATCTATTCTGTCTCTATGGGCCTGATCCAGAACAGCGCACGCTTGCGAGCTAACGCTGATTGTAAGCGTAAAATCAGCAGAAAAAAAGTAACCGCGCATGCGCCTGGTGACAACATCCGGTAGTAAAACACTGATTTTCGTAGCAGCGATTCGGGCGTCCGTATACTTTGCGTTTTTACCGACGAAGGGGCATGTTTATATTATAAAGTTCGTATGGACGCTGGAGTTAAGGAATATAGGTAAATTGTACAGTATGGGCATGATAAGCATCGTTCATACACAATGAACGTACAGACGGCCGTGGGAACAAACACATAAGTTAGGGTAGAGTTTGCCGAGCGTATGGATGCTAAACTAGGTATGAGCAAGGGGAGTGCCTATTGCCGTGCATCAGTGATACGTTCGGCGATAATACGCTACGCACAACAGCGTAGGTCTGGATCAGGCCCTATGTATTGTTTGTAAGAGGTGGGCTCTCTTCTCGGGTGTATTAAGACCTCTAACATTTAAAGAAGCAAGTTTCAAGTTGCTTTTAGTATTCACGTGAGGAGAAAATAATGGGGTGGAGAGCTAGGCCATCTGAGTGCCTGAGACTGCAATAAGAAGGTATGCAGCATGTTGCCTGAGGGGGAACTGGAAGGGGTGGGGGGTTTAGTATGAGGTAAGGATAGTATCAGTAGGTGTGAGATGCTAAGAGTTATGGGTATCATGTTGAGAGGGCATGTTGAGCCACGCTGAACTAGCAGGCTTGGGTTCCCCGTGAACAAAAACTGTCAGAACCATGGCGAAGAGGAAACTGACCACGGACTATGCAAAGCAGTTAAGTAAGGGGGTACTAATGACCCAGGAGAGCCACAAATATAACGTTATAGCAAGCCTAGCTTGCAACATAAGTTAAAAAACCTGTGCAGAATGTAACCATATATATACATGTTCTGATAACCCCTAAAAACATGTAGTGAACAGCGGATAACATGGAGGTCATTAGAAACAGTCGATCAACTAAGAAACAGGTAACTGTGTAAGTGAACAAGTAAGTAAAGCGATAGATGAAAATATAAGTAAATTGGACTGAAAAGTATAAAGGGAGATACCCTCTGCTAAATCATTGTAGTTGTTGTGGGTACAAAAGCTCTGAGGGGGTTGTACATATTGTGTCTAAGCTGTGATTCCGAAAGCATTAGATGGCTTTAATTGGCGGGAATGTGCAAAAGTGTATTAACAATTAAATTATACAAACAAGCTTATAAGTCTAGACCATAAGACCATATAAAAAAACAAGATACTCAACTCTCGTTTGTAGTTTTGGCTTCTCGCAAACTGCAAGTCTTCCTTTTCTGTTTGCGTACTGGAATCCATTCCTCAGAGCGGGCTGTTTGGGACGGTACCAGTTGATTGCAATATCTTTCCCAGTCTGGTAGAGTGACAGAGGTCAGTCCCAGGGTGTCGCAAAAGTCGTTGATTCCTTCAGGAGAATGAAGAATTGCTGTTTTGCCATTGTGCGTTGCTTGAAGGGAAAACGGAAAGCCTCAATGGTATTTAACTTCTTTCTCCCACAGAGAGTTGGTGAGCGGGTAAAGGAAGCGCCACTGTTGCAGGGTGTTCCAGGAGAGGTCCTGGAAGATCTGTATGGGGAAAACATCAAACTCTAGATCTTTGAATCGCCTGACTTTCTGCAGGATCTCTTCTCTCTCTTCTCTCTGGGGCGATCCTGTGCTGGGCCTCTGTGTGTTAAGGCACGATGAGCACAGTCAAACAGAATCTCATTGTCGAAGGGCACCGCAAAGACTGTGTTGAAGATTCTGGTGAGGGCATCCTCCAGTCCCTGGGCAGGTATATCTTCCCGGGAGGCCGCATACCCGTAAGTTATTGAGATGGCCTCTATTATCCAAGTCCTCTATGTGTCTCCAAAGTTGTTTAATGGCATCTACCTGTTCAGAGAGAGTGTGTTGGACACTTGTGATAGCCTCAGTTTGCTCTTCTTGGGTTAGTTTAGCCTGTGATACTCTTGATATGGTTTGTGTAAGGTCAGAGCGAATAGAGACAGTGCATGTTTCTAGATCCTGAATATATTGTTTGGTTGGCAATGAGTCTAAGGGGCGGAGGATGTCTTCTACATTTCCCGGGGGTAAACCTGGGTTCACTTGGGGCAAGTTCGCCACCATGACTGGGAAGTCTTGGACAGGTGAAGTCAGTGTTAGGGTTTCACGTTGTGGTGGAGTTGGAGACAAGAACTGAAGCACAGCAGCTTGAGATGTGGTTTGCTGTGGCTTGGCTGGAGTTTTCCCATCTAGAACCCACAGATGGATGCGATGAGGAATCAGTATAGTAGAGTTTCAGTCCATGTTCAAATACACAGTAGTTTTAGTGAAAGTTTTGGTATGTGATTTCCTAGGTTTACCATCCTCCCTAGGGGACTGGTTAAAGGAAGATCATAGTATGGACCTGTGTCCTACATGATAAAGGGTGTATAGGGCAGGCTCAGCAAACAGTTGGTGAAAAATAGAAACAGCTATAGGCAGTCAGGTAATTAGGTACCCCACTTAATACTTCTTAGCTATGAGGACTGTGAAGTTGCAAGGTAGTTGAGGTTGACAGAGGCAAAAATCTGGTGGCATTTATCAGTATAGCACTTCTGCAGAAATCATAGCTACGTGCACAGAGAAGGAAAAAAGTGGATGTTGGGGCAAAATGGGTGTTTAGGGGATTTTGGGGGGTGATTCCCACCACTGAGAGCCTCCGGGGCTCTAAACAGCCGGATGCCATGAGGTATTTGTAATCTGCAGATCCTGTTGGTGATTGGCCAGGAATAGATATGAACTGGTGCAGACATGGACTGGACCAGGACTGGAACTGGAGTAAGAATTGATGTGGACTGGACCAGGACTGATAAAGGAGCAAGACTTGACTGAACCTGGACTGGGCCAGGAGTGGAACTGAAGAAAGACTTCACTGGAACAGGGTTAGACTTGACTTGGGCTGGACCAGGTGGCTAGAACTGGAACAGGATTAGATTTGACCTAGGCTGGACCGGGTCGCTTGAACTGGAACAGGATTAGACTTGAACTGGGCTGGACCAGGTGGCTTAAACTGGAAAAAGATTAGATTTGACCTGGGCTGGACCAGGTGGCTTGAACTGGAACAGGATTAGACTTGACCTGAGCTGGAACAGGTGACATGAACTGGAACAGGATTGACAGTCTGCCGACAGCTGAGGTCTTGAGACTGGAGCAATACTCTGCAGGCTGTTGAACAGGATAGACAGTCTACAACAGCAAAGTTATTGAGGCTGGATAAATACTCTGCAGCAGAGGTCTTGAAGCTGGAACAATATACTGCAGTATATTCTCTGCTGGCAAGAGAAATCAGTCTGATTGCTGCAGCTAAGCAGCAGGCTGCAAGCTGAAGCCTAAAATCAGAGTTCTCACAAGAAGCAAGACAGGAACCAGGTACCCTGAATGAACAAGTTGTATTGGCACTGAAGACTCAGTGCTCTGGGTTTAAATAGAGCATCCCTGACCTGGATTGGACAGACAGGTCATGTGCTTCTCCTGGGTTGCTGTTGCAGATCATGTGCATCTCCTAGCTTGTTCCTGGTTGGCTGCTATAGATCATGTGCACAGATCCAAGATGGCAGTGCCCATGCACTGGAGGACAGCAGAGTTTGGTGACAGCAATATACAGGGAAGCATGCAGTGGGCATCATGGATGGAGCTGCTACTACTGAGAGTGGCACCTCCCTACAGAGAGCAGGCATGTTTGGAGAGAGCCGGTGAAAGGCGGCTATTGATGCGGTAAGTCCTGGGTTTTATGACAACCTTGTTCCTTGGTAGATCACTGTATTTACCTCTTGCGGCATGGAAAAGAGGTCTGAACCTGCTGGCTGGTGTCTTGTAATAATACCTGTGCGCCATGTGTCAAGGATTACAGTCCTCAATGAGAATCTCCATTAGCCCTCCACTTTACTCTCTTTGTCTGGAATGTTAAAGACGCCCAGATACCCAGTTGCCTCCACCTCTGATGTTTATGAGTGATCCTGGTTGTAGAGAGATATGTGCAATATAGATTGTTGGAGAATAGACCGCACTACAAGCAAGACGGTACTACACTTCAGGGTCTTAACTTTACTGAGATGTAAGTGCCAGTAACTCTGTATTCTCACCTGGTAATATTCATGTGGCAGGGCTAAGAGACTGGTAAAATCTCCCTTCCTTTTTATAATATACTGTATACTAGTCAAAGGTCTGTCAAAATGATGGGAAATGAGCGAGGGAGACAGGAGTTGGGGGAGCATCAACCGCACAGCCACCCCGAGCCAGCAGCTGAGTGAATCAAGGAGACTTCTCATTGATGAAGTAGCCTCCTCCAGCCAGTCTGCTGCCTCGGTACATGTGCTGGCCACCGGTAGC
>WWET01008127.1:5434-19405 GCA_011038615.1 Limnodynastes dumerilii | reverse complement strand
GCCCGCACAGGGGGAGTGTCGGGGAGAGTGGACGCCGATACGCTGTGCTTTAGTAAGCACAGCGCATCGGCGTAGGTCTGGATCAGGCCCCATGACACCATGGACGGTCCACCACCAAAACTCTTTGCGTCCAGTGGCAAACACAGAATCAGAAGACAGCGAAGGTAATATTAAATGTGAAATCAGATTATTTGTATTACATCTAATTTAAAGATACACAACTTTTCAAGTGTCTTATTTTTAAATATGAAATGTTGAATGTCTTTAAATGTATCTCAATAGAGTAGTGGAAATCTAAAATGACACAAAGAGACACAGAGTTAGTCATATTGCATCATATAGTGTACACATCTTACAAGGTTTTAATGTTGTTTTGATTTGTAATAAATTAAATACATGGGTCATCATACTCACATTGTATGTTCACTGTTATCTAATTTCCTTCTGTCATATATATTGAGGAAAGATTGTATGACACACAATCCATACATGATGAAGATGTTGAGGCCACATCACAACCAACACCACAACCTGCACAACCACCACCACCACCAGATCTGGCATCACTATCACCATCCACAACTTGATGATGAAATACCTGGCCCATCAACATCCTACCGTGCAATGCAAAATCTCACAAATGAAATCATCAATAAGCTAGACCCCCTACATGAGCAAATGTCAATAAATAACAGGGCATTCCAAACACTCAATGAAACATTAATCAAAATGAAATATTTGATGAAAGCTTTCTTTGATTACACAGTAAAAAAAGATACAACTCAAACAATACCTGAGGCTATCCCATCAACATCATCCACGTTTAGCACAGATGTAATGCCAGCACCAGTCAGAGCATCAAAAAGATCAGCAGCAATGTCTGGCAGCACGGAACTAGGCTGTTCGGCCCCCAAAACAAGATCTAAAACACCAACACCAGCACCATCGCCAAAACAAACTAACTAAACAAACTAAAGGTGGGAAAAAACTGCAAAAAAATATATATATATATTGTTAAACAATCTATAGTTAAAAAATAACAAAATGCTACACATGATGTACTGATTTTCTGTATTAGCATTTAAATAAAAGCATTTATAAAACATACCTGTTTGTTTTATCAATATTTTTTATCATTAATTAATACTTCTATTAAAAATAATATTGAAATTATAAGCAAGTTTCACATTAGAGGTGAATGACATAAGTGGTTTTTTTTTATTTATTTTTTTATTTTTTTTCTTGTTATATTATGATAAACATAGCAATAATTACTTAAAAATATGTCTCTATCACATGATTGCGAAATGTACTGCTGCTTTGAGATATGCCATGATGGTATTCCTCCATAACATTTACCTCCTCCACATCAGCCTCAATCTCAATTGTTAAGCCGTGTTGTATTGCGATGTTATGCAATATACAACACAGAACAACAATATCACATACCTTTACAGGCTCATACATAAGGGCTCCACCAGACTGGTCGAGGCACCTGAACTGAGATTTCCAAATGTGCGCTCTATTACCTGTTTGGTGGCCGTATATTCTGCATTGTATGCAATCTGTTGATCTGTACTGGCGTTCAACACTGGCGTTAACAGAAAGGGCCTCTGAGGATAGGCGCTGTCACCTATGGAATAAATAATGTATTTAGTAATCACATGTTATAAGGAAGGTTTCATGTGCAATTTTGACGTCAATTACATTTAATTACCTAAAAGCCACGCACCATTACCACTTTCAGAATGTCTTCTATTTAATTTACGCCATATAGCTGAAAGACGCATAGCATGGGCATCATGATAACTCCCAGGATATTTGGCTACAACATTACGAATGAGAAGGTTGGCGTCACACACCACCTGGATATTCAGAGAGTGGAAACCCACTCGCTATTCTAAGATGACGTTATATATAGTATCAGTTGGTAAATATAGTGATCTGCCAGCCTACATTCATTAGATCAGGCATGGCGATCATAGCTTTGTAAATGTCAATGACTTTGTTTTCAGCATATAAAGACCGCTTTTACCTGAATATGGGGCCATATTCACAGATCCGTTTTTCCGGGCGTATTTTTAGGTACGTTTGAACTGGACATGCGTAGTAACTTTTTTTTACGGAGTTCACATAGACTATATGCACGGAAGTGCCTCACGGAGGGATTTGTGAATCGCATGGTGTCACATACGTCCGCATCTGCCACGTAAAATTACGCACGGAAGAATTTACATATAAATGGGAGGGGGGGCATTTAAATTATGAAAAGTGGGTGTGATTATAAAGATATGCACGGACGAAGGACATATACACACGGAACAGCACACGGAAAGTTACAGCTGGTTTATGGAGGCGGAAATGTCCAAGAGCACGGATTAGCAAGTGGAGTGACTGGAGTTTTGGTGGGTTTTCCTTGCTCCATCCGTACGTATATTTGCGGCCCGATCTAAACACGGATCTCTGAATATGGCCCATGGTCTTTATCTCATGAAAACGAGGTCATCACTATTTTGTAAATGGAGCCCATGGTTACAGAGCTGATGCAGTACCTGGTCTTCTTCTGCAAAGGGAGACATTTGTACTGACAACAATAAATATTACCATACCCAGGTGGTCTCACAGTTTTTGCAGACTTTCAGTTCATTCTCCTTCTCTCTGCATATTAGAGTCATTTAGGAAAAGGCTACGTTTCTGTCAATTGCAATATTTTGTTTGTACATGATTCTTCTTTCTTTCATTAAAACTTTTGGACAACCAGATGTTCTTCCTTACAAGAGACTGATGTCTAGCATTATAAGAGGATGCACTCTGGGTACATAGGGGACTCCCTACAGAATATGGATTGTAGGACACAGACAGCTGGGGACATGTTACATATGGTGAAGCTTTGCTAATGTTGTGAAAATCATTAGAACATCTTCAGATCAGACTTTAGACTTTCTGCTTTCCATAATAATCCTACTGCAGACTCTAGATATATCAGAAGAACACCAACCTCTAGAATTAGGTTGTGGTAAAATAAATGCATTTTGTGGACAAATATTAAAGCTATAATTTGCTAATTAGGTCCTGGAGAGGTGGTTAGAGGACATAAGGCTGTCTCATCGCTAGGAAGGTAATATAACCACTGCTGTTAGATCTTTAGTGCCTTCTATTTAAAACAGATGAACATGATGTGGTAATAATGTACAAACCACTCATCACTTTCTAGTGTAGATATAAAAGGAAGTCTAACATAATGTGGACACATTTCATCATGTAAAACGGAAACACAGATCACAAGTGAGATATGATTTAGGAAGATGTGGTTACAGCAAGTTTTATGCAGAAGAATGAAAAAGGGATTACTTTTTCAAATCAGTTTTACTTCATTTTTTTTTAGACAAATTAGGGTTATTTGGATGGTGACAAAAACTTGTGGCTATGATGGATATGTATTATAATCAGGACATAAGTGATACAGAATTCTTATGTTCTACAATGCAATGAGACTTCTATTAGCAGAGGATTTATGGCAGGGATGAGGGGGATAACAATGTGAGCTTTGGTGAGTGGGGCATTGTGATCACATATAGCTCAGCAACACGGGCCTTTACCTAGAGACAGAGGGCCTAATTCAGAGATCCATCGGCAATGGGCCGCAAATATATCCATCGGCAATGGGCCGCAAATATACGCATCTAAGTGGCAGGTCGGACTGGTGCAACCAGCAGAGCTCAGTCTGTAGACTCCAGACTTTCTCAAAGTCTGGAGTCTACAGACAAAACGCGTCAGAGGATGAACACCAGTCTTTAATTACCTTGGAGCATCTCACTTGAATTTGTGAAAAAAAGGAGCAGGAAATCCTTATTTTTCTATAGCTGCCGAAGCGGGAGTTCAAACTTTAGCCGCAAACCATCGGGCAGTATAAGCAGTGGAAGAGTGGAAAGGAGGAGCTTCATTTGCACATGGAGGAGAAGGAGCAATCCATCTGACATCTTGCCTATACCTTTCCCCGTGGTGTACCGCCTGGCTTACTCGGTATGATCACTCTATAAGTGCTGAGCTCTGCTGGTTGCAAACTCCTCCCTCTACTTTACCAGCAGAGAACAGAGCTAAGCTGTCAGCTACAGACAATTCTTTTTAAACATTGCTCAGCTGTCATACAGTGTGCGTTAAGTGCTGGCTAAGCTGGCAAACGTATTGAGCAATTAATCCTGGTATGTCCTTAATTGGTGTTGAGTTGGGGGAGGCCATGGTTCACTCTCTCCTGTAGACCATATAGCAGCCACTCCAATAGTTACAACACTGCATTTTACCCATGTGTAAGCATTAACGGGCATGACAGAATAAGGGTGTTTTACACTACAAAAACTAATGAGGAAGTAGATCCTCTGATATCATATTTATTTTATACTGGATGAAAGTTCCCTTTTATTTCTGTCTGAGGATTAACTCTATGTCCAGCAAATAATCACTATGTCCTATGTACTGGTCCTGCACTTGCTGTTACTATGGGGTGAGTACTATATATACAGCCTGTGTCTCCTGTGTACTGTTCTGTACTTTCTGCTACTATGGGGTGAGTACTGTATATACAGCCTATGTGTCCTGTGTACTGGTCCTGTACTTGCTGTTACTATGGGGTGAGTATAGTGTATACAGTCTGTGTCTCCTGTGTACTAGTCCTGTACTTGCTGTTACTATGGGGCGAGTCCTGTATATACAGTCTGTGTCTCCTGTGTACTAGTCCTGTACTTGCTGTTACTATGGGGTGAGTACTGTATATACAGCATGTGTCTACTTTGTACTGGTCCTGTCCTTGCTGTTACTATAGGGTGAGTACTGTATATACAGCCTGTGCCTCCTATGTAATTGTCCAGTACTTGCTGTTACTATGGTATGAGTACTGTATATAAAGCCTGTGCCTCCTATGTAATCGTCCAGTACTTGCTGTTACTATGGTATGAGTACTGTATATATGGCCTGTGTGTCCTGTGTACTAGTCCTGTACTTACTGTTGCTATGGGGTGAGTATTGTATTGTGACAGAGACAGCATACCTCCACATGAAAGTAATGTGGAGTGTGACAGAGACAGCGTATCTCCACATGGGAGTAATGTGGAGAATTAAGACCAGGTTTTAGAGCATCAGCAGAGAACCTGGGTGTGATGAGGGTTGGGCTAATCAACAGCAGCTGTGCTCTCCTGATATAAGTGTTTCAAAGACAGAGGGTCAGAACTCTTGATGGTGGAATAGCTGCCCAAGTGATAGCTGGGTAAGACAGCTACAGTATCTGTGTTTTAAAATTTGACAAGTTGTGTTTAAAGTATTCATTATGCAGCTTTCCTGGGACCAGAAAGGTGGTGTGTTTAATAAACTGTATAACCCAGTTTTGTTTGTGCCTGTGGTGGAGGAATGGGCAACTTGGGGTTAATGAAAGTTGTGTGAGATACAGTCTTGTGTTAAAAGTGACCAGTAGAGCAGAAAGGTGTCAGGTAACACTGTCTGGTGAGGCTGGCAAATTATATTAAGCCTCCTATGTTTACCCTTAAAGGGAAAGTACAGGGTAATATGGAGGAAATACTGAGAAGGTTATCTGAAGTGGCTGCCGGTCAGCAAACCGTGGCTGCCGGACAGCAAACCCAATTACAGGGCCAACAAACCCAATTACAGGGCCAACAAGCTCAGGTCCGGATAATATCTGAAGTGGCTATCGGTCAGCAAGCTCAATTACAGGGCCAACAAACCCAATTACAGGACCAACAAGCTCAGTTCCAGTTGATGTATGAAAAGCTTAAAGAGCTGAGAAAAGGTGGGCAGGAGCGCGAGAGGCTGCCTAAGCTCACTCCAGCTGATGATGTTGAGGCATTCCTCTGCACATTTGAGCGCATGGCCACGTGATTGGAATGGCCTGAAGAGGAGTGGTCTGACAAGCTGGCTCCTTGTTTGATAGGGGAGGCACAGAGAGCCTATGTGGCTATGTCTGTGGCCCAGTCACGACCCTGACCTGACCTTAAAAAGGCTATACTCGACAGGATTGGAGTGATGGGCCCCAGCAAAACCCAAGAATTCCAAGACTGGCGACTGGAAGGTTCTGAGCCTCCCAGGATTCAGCTGACCAAACTCGGCTGGCTAATGCTTAGTTGCAGCCGAGTAAAAACTCAGCAGAGCAAATTGTGGAGAGAATTGCACTAGACCAGGCTATGCAGGTGTTGGACCGCTCGGTGCAGCTGTGGGTCATTCAGGCTGATCCCCAGACATATGAGGAGCTGGCAGTGGTTATTGTCCCTAGACATATGAGGAGCTGGCAGTGGTTATTGAGCGGCACCTGACCCTGGGGAAAATGAGTAAAGCCAGAACAGGATTTGTACCAGCACCAAAGCCCCAAACTCAGATCCCAGTCATCAAGCCAAAGGCCCTGCCTCCCATAGTGTGCTTTGGATGCGGTGAACCTGGTCATGTGAGGCGAGATTGCCCAAAACAAGGAAAGCCGGTGGATTGTAGTGCTGGAAAGGCGGCTTGATTGATGGTCAGCATGATGGCTGTGGGTGTATCCCAGGCGGAATCCACCCTGTTCCGGATGATGGTACAGCTGGAGGGCCGAGAGATCTGGGCACTGGTGGATACTGGTAGTGAGCTTACCATGGTCGCTGCCAACCTGGTTCCTCCAGGTGCTGACAAGGTCCTGCCTCCTGTCAGGGTGATATGGGTCCATGGCAACGTGGAGGAGAGCCCAAGTGTGTACCTACCCCTGAACGTACAAGGCCGGCCATTGAAGGTGGTGGTTGCAGTGACCTCCCGACCTCCTTATTCGCTAATCCTTGGCCATGACTTTCCGTTGCTGCAGGAATTGGCTACATGGCATAACACTGACAAACAGTGAGCCGCTGAGGCGTGTCACGGGCCAGAGACTACCAAAACTTGACATCCGGGAGAACTACTACAGCTACTGAACTACACCATGAAACTGACTCTGATGCCCAATGGAACCCTGATGGTGAGAAAATATCATTGCAGGACTTTGGGCGAGACCAACGCGACAACAGCAATCTGGCACAGGCCTTTGAGACTGTAAAAGTGGTTAATAATAGAATGATTCAGGATAAAAACGGGTTGACCCCTGGTGCTCCTTAAACCTAATATTTATTTACTACTCTGATTAAAATAAGTAAATTGTAAAAATTCACAAATAGACAATGCATGCATGCAGAAGAAAATACGTGACAGACAGTAGATACAAATATTAATACAAGGCACAGTTATTAACTGAATTCGCATGTAATAGCACAATCCTTAAAGAGGCTCTGTTCAAATGAGAGTTCAAAGGATAAGTGAAATGACTGGCTTGTACAACGTATATTCAAAGATTAACGGAGGCAGAGACAAGGAAGTTATTACTTGCCTGGATGGTTCCGCTGGCCTTTCAAATTAGTGTGAGTCCCAGTGGGTACAAAGTGTTCAGTTTAGATAGTCTCCATATAGTTAATAACAGGAGATGCAGAGGTATGAACTATTGAGCCGGGTTATTACCTTTCGGTGCAGGTAAATACCTGGCGCGAGGTTCCTCCTGTTGCAGTGTCTCCTTTTTAGCCAGCTGCAGGCTGTCTATATACTATATAGCACTTCTCTCCTGCTTCCTCCTTAAATTCTCCTCTCCTCCTGCCCGGTGCCGTTGCGGTGGGGTTCTGGCCCCTTTCTGCTGTCAGGCGCTATGTTCCACCTCATGATCTGGTCTTAAAGGCATCTGGTAGGGGGAGGTGCTGGTCTTGCTGGCGGCATCTCCGGTAGTCATGGACGCTGTGGCTATGGCTCTTATGCTGAGACCGAAAACTCCGCTGCTCTGTGCACTTAGAGACAGCGGGCGAGTGTATGCTCATTAAAGCGGAGCGGCTTGTGTCAGAGATCTCTCTATTCAAAATGCTGTTAAGTTACCTATGCATTTCACCCGTTGCACAGGCTTCTTCTGGGAATTAGGTTACAGAATAATTGTAGTCTTTGCATGCAGGGATATATCTTTGAATTGCTTACTGCACACAGATACTGACCAGCTTTACTATCACACTGTTATTTAGACTTGGGATAAGAAACATCACCTCTCATCTCTAATACTGTTTGCAGTGGCACAGTCACGTTCCTACCCTGACCTTAAGAAGGCTATATTCGACAGGATTGGAGTGACAGGCCCCAGCCTTCCAAGATTTAGCTGGCCAAACTTGCCTGGCTGGCTAATGCTTGGTTGCAGCTGAGTAAAAACTCGGCAGTGCAAATAGTGGAGAGAGTTGCTCTGGACCAGACTATGCAGGTGTTGGACCACTCGGTGCAGCTGTGGGCCATTCAGGCTGATCCCCAGACATATGAGGAGCTGGCAGTGGTTATTGAGCAGCACCTGACCCTGGGGATAATGAGTAAAGCCAGAACAGGATTTGTACCAGTACCAAAGCCCCAAACTCAGGTCCCAGTCATCAAGCCAAAGGCCCCGTCTCCCATAGTGTGCTTTGGGTGCAGTGAACCTGGTCATGTGCAGCGGGACTACCCAAAACGGAGAGCCGATGGATTGCAATGCAGGAAAGGCGGCTTGACCAATGGTCAGCTTGGTGGCTGCGGGTGTATCCCAGGCAGAGTCCACTTTGTTCCGGATGATGGTACAGCTGGAGGGCTGAGAGATCTGGGCACTGGTGGATACTGGTAGTGAGCTCACCATGGTCGCTGCCAACCTGGTTTCTCCAGGTGCTGACAAGGTTCTGCCTCCTGTCAGAGTGATACGTGTCCATGGCGATGTGGAGCAGTGCTCACGTGTCTGCGCATTTGTCGGGAGGCCATTTAGGGGAGTAGAAAACACTCCAGCGTATACAGTTGAGGTTCTTTTGGCCAGGCATCTATGCCTCAGTCAAGAGGTATTGTCAGGATTGCCCAGTGTGTCAGAAGACGGCCCCTTGGTCAGAATTTAGGGCTCCACTGGTACCCCTCCCTATCATTTCCGTGCCTTTTGAACAAATTCGTATGGATCTAATAGGGCCAGTGGAGAAATCTGCTTAAGGGCACCAATACATACTAGTGGTAGTGGACTATGCCACCAGACACCCAGAGGCTATACCCCTACGTAATATGAAATCTGGCACTATTGCCAGAGAGCTACTAATCCTATATACCCACCTGAGAATAACAAAGGAGGTCTTAACAGACCAAGGTACCCCGTTTGTTTCCAAGCTTATGAAAGAATTATGCTGGTTGTTAAATGTAGCCAGAATTACCACTTTGGTGTACAACCCGCAAACAGATTATCTGATAGAAAGGTTTAATCAAACCCTTAAACAAATGATAAAGAGGACAGTGTCTCAAGAAAAGCGAGACTGGGATTTGCTTCTACCTTATTTGATGTTTGCGGTCAGAGAGGAACCCAATCCTCTACAGGGTTTAGTCCCTTTGAACTCCTCTATGGGAGGCAACCCAGAGGGATTCTGGATTTGTTAAAGGAAGGGTGGGAACACCAACCCTGTCAGGACCCTAATATCGTTCAGTTTGTGTCCCAATTGTATGGCGTCTTAGGCAAATTACGCCACTCCTGAACAAACATATGGAAAGGGTTCAGCAACGTCAGAAATAAAGTTATGACGTCACTGCAGTTAATCGGTCCATTAATCCTGCAGACATGGTGTTAGTGCTTGTGCCCACTACAGAAAGTAAGATGTATGCTCAATGGCGAGGCCCTTATGAGATCATAGAGGCGGTGGGACAGGTCAATTAAAAGGTTTGACAGGAGGGTAGAAGGAGGGAGGTACAAATCATGTGAACCTGTTAAAAACTTGGAAGGAAAACGCCAGTCAGCCAGCGATCTTTAATAGCAAAAAAGGTTCCAGAATGCCAGGTACCCATTTAAGTCACACTTAGTCCTGGGCAGAAACAGGAAGCTGTGAATTTGGTAGTGAGGTTCCAAGATGTGTTTTCTGACATTCTGTGAAAGACACAGATAATTCAACATGATATTGTGACTCCACCCATGGGTGGTCATCAAACAAAGGCCGTATTGCATACCCGTGGCAAAATGGGCACTGGTAAAGCAAGAGGTAGAAGAGATGCTTCACCTAGGGGTTATAGAGAAATCAATAGCGAGTGGAATAATCCCATTGTTTTAGCCGTCTGGTGCGGTAAGATTCTGTAATGACTTCCGCAAATTAAATCCGGTTTCACTCTTTGATTCATACCCTATACCATGGATTGATGAGTTAGTAGAGAGATTAGTCAGGAGTCAGTATCTTACCATGCTTGACTTGACAAAGGGATACTGGCAGATTCCTTTAACGAAAGCTGCTAAGGCAAAAACAGCCTTCTCTACCCCAGTGGGTACAAAAGGTTGCCATTTGGTATACATGTTTCCCCAGCAACCTTCCAGAGAGCTATGAATAAGTTGCTGCGGCCCCACAGGGAATATGCAGTTGCATATTTAGACGACATTGGGGTAGATCCAGAACTACATGTGCCGTACGTTTATTCGCGGAGCGTATTTTCGTGCACGTAAGTTCGCTACACTCCCCTCGGCACACCCCTTCCACGGACGAATTTTGTCAAGATACCCAAACTACCACACCCCTTGCACGGCACTACCTTATTCTCACGTAACGTAACAGCGTACGTCCGCTAACGGACGTATAGACTACGTGAACGTACGCCGCTTAGCATGCCCATACTGTACACTTTACATATAAACCTCCACTTACTTCACATAAATCGAACGTATTGTTGTCTCACGTAAAATTGGCACGCCCACACTTAAGTATTTACGTGACACATACGTGAATGTCCCATACGTTCACAATTACGCTACGTGAATGTGCGTACACAAGTACGCTACGTGAATGTTCGTATTTTCTATGGTGCGCATGCGCAGTGCGTTCTAAACTGCGATTTTACGTCTCCGCCATGCGTAAAATCGCTTTGAAGCGTAGTTCTGGATCAGGCCCATTGTCATTTTTAGCTCTGACTGGGAATCCCACCTACCAAAGGTAGAGGCCCTGAGAAATGTGCCATTGGTATGATAGAAGCCAAATATTTGGGGTACATTGTGGGCAGGGGACAGGTTAAACCTCAACCTAGCAAGATAGAAGTGGTTCTTGCTTGACCCAAACCCAAATGTAAGTTTAGGACGTTTCTCGGTCTAGTGGGGTATTATCACAGGCTCATACGTGATTTTGCCACTAAAGCAGCTCCACTAAACGAATGTCTTAAAAAAAGTCTACAGACAAAATAATATGGTCCAGACTAGTGGAAAATGCTTGGCAAGACTTAAGAAGAGCTTTATGTACAGAGCCTGTCTTGCAAGCTACTGATTTTACAAAACAGTTTGTATTGCAGACGGATGCCTCTGGGACAGGATTAGGGGCAGTCCTTTCCAGGAGGTAGGTGGTGAGGAGAAGCCGGTTCTCTACCTTAGCCATAAATTACTTCCCAGAGAGCACAAGTATTCAACTGTAGAACAGGAGTGCTTGGCAATTAAATGGGCAGTGGAGTCGTTAAAATATTATTTGCTGGGACGGGAGTTTTTGTTAGTTACAGACCATGCTCCCTTGAAATGGATGCACACGAACAAAGAGGTGAATGCTCGTGTGACCAGTTGGCTTTTGGCCTTACAGCCATTTAAGTTTGAGGTGCGGCATCATGCGGGGAAACAGCACCTCAATGTGGATGCCCTTTCTAGGAGGTTTGTAGGTCCCAATTCTACAAACCACCCTGTGGTGAAGCTAAGGGAGGACAAGGGGGGCAAGGTGGAAAGCTCGCCTGAAAATGTGTTAGTTTCACCAGGGTGGTTGAACCTAAGGGGGGAGGAGTGTGACCGAGACAGCATTCCTCCACATGAAAGTAATATGGAGTGTGACAGAGACAGCACATCTCCCCATGGGAGTAATGTGGAGGATCCTGACCAGAACCTGGGTTTGATGGGGATTGGGATAATCAGCAGCACTTGTGCTCTCCTGATATAAGTGTTTCAAAGACAGAGGGTCAGGACTCTTGATGGTGGAATAGCTGCCCAAGTGATAGGCCCAGTGTTGGGTTAGCACAGGGACCTCTGGAGCACTTGAAGAGTCTGTGAACTATGCTGTGACACATACATGCTGCACTGCTGTTACCACCTTGCTGTACTGACGTGAATTACCTGCTATGCTGTCTGACTGCTAGGAAATAAAAGAGTTTTACTTCATCTCCTCCATGTGATGTGCATCCTTATCACAGTATATAGCCTGTGTCTCCTGTGTACTAGTCCTGTACTTGCTGTTACTATGGGGTGAGAACTGTATATACAGGCAGTGTCTCCTGTGTACTGGTCTTGTACCGGCTCTTACTATGGGGTGATTACTGTATATACAGCCTGTTTCCCCTGTGTACTGGTCCTGTAGTTGTTATTACTATGGGGTCAGTACTGTAAATATAGCCTGTGTCTCCTGTGTACTCATCCTGTTCTTGCTGTTACTATGGGGTCAGTACTGTATATACAGCCTGTGTCTCCTGTGTAATGGTCCTGTACTTCCTGTTACTATGGGGTTAGCACTGTATATACAGCCTGCGTCTCCTGTGTACTGGTCCTGTACTTGCTGTTACTATGGGGTGAGTACTGTATATATACAGCCTGTGTCTCCTGTGTACTGGTCCTGTGCTTGCTGTTACTATGGGGTGAGTACTGTCTATACAGTCTGTGACTCTTGTTTAGTGGTTCTTCCATATGAGAAATATGATCTGATCTCTTTGCTTCCTGATCTTTACAATTACTTATTTTACTTTATCTTATTGTTATTACAGGTCACACCCAGGAATCTGCAGGACAATACTGTGTGGATCAGCCTGGGTTTGTAGAGTTATTTATATGGGAATCTGTCACCTTCTCCTGCAGTTTTGTGTATCCAGATAGTGATGACAGAGTCTCATCAGTGGAAGTCTCAGTGATATCTGGTTGGGGTCATTATTGTGGAGGGAATAAGAATGAAATATACAACAGCTCCACAAATGTCTCATCTCCTGGATATGAAGGAAGAATATCTGTGATGTTGTATAGAGAAACCAGGAATGTATCAGTTACTATACATAATATACAGAGTTCGGATGGGAACAGTTACTGTTGCTCGGTGAAAATCACTCTTCAGAATGGTCGCACTAAACAGTGGAAGAGGGTGTTTGGCACTGTAATATATGTGAGAGGTGAGATAGGAGAAAATAACACATAACAGCTTTCTCTACATACACAATAACACTACTCTTGATAGTACATTAGTGCGATACCTCCAGACATAAGAGCAAGGATTCCTCCTACACTGACAGTGTGTCTGGGATCACAAGTGGTGGCTCTTCTCATCACATCGTCCAGTGTCGCTGTGTCCTTTCCTTATACACTGATCCAGCTTTCTTTACCTTCTCCATTTGATGTCTATAAATCTTCAGGTAGGTCCCGGTAATAAGATATCTGCTGATGTAAGGGGAGTGTTTAGCGGTGCAGTCACATGCTGATGTGGATAACACAGACCTGCGATTGTGGATCCCTATAAATCCTTTGACTAGGGATCTGATCACTTAAGAATCACATCCTAGGATCAGTTCCTAAGATAGTAATAGAGATGTCAGAGTGAATCACTACTGATTTCTGAGACATTTATACAAGACCAGTAGGCTATTGACACTGATATAAAGAAGTTATAATGACATTTATATATAACAAGAAGATGGTCTCTAGATCCTCCCTTTATCCATCACCACTATGTGATATATTCATATTTGTTTTCCAGATGAGGACGAGGTGCTTTGGGAACATCCATCCATTATCCCTGCACTATATGGAGACACTGTCACCGTTCTCTCTCACTTTACAACAAAGAAGAAGAATATTAATATGAGGAGCTGTAGAGTGTTTTGTTTCAATTGTAAAGATTACAGTAACTATGACATAAACTGCACACAGAGGAGAGGAGAGAATAATGTATATTTCCAGATCAGACAAGTTACCTC
>WWET01008126.1:17695-34949 GCA_011038615.1 Limnodynastes dumerilii | reverse complement strand
ATATATATATATATATAGGTTGTTCAGTAAACTAGCTTACTATACTTGGAGTCTGATGAGACTTGAGTCTGATATATATATATATATTGAAAAGTAAAGGGGGTGCTAAATGATGCAGATATTAGCGCAAATGAAAGTTCAAATGTTGAGATTTAATCATTAAAAAAGATAATAAAAAGATATAACAGACCGTTATCAGCTTTTGTAAAAAATCGATACTCCGTTACTCTATCCAGCGTCCCGGAAGGTATACGGAGTGATTAGAGGCTTAACCGGCTGGGTCTTGGTAAGAAGCTGTGGAGTAGTGCACGCTAAGGTTTGCTGCGAGCGTAGCTCCCACCCTACGCGTTTCGTCACTTCAGTGGACTTCATCGGGGGCGTGGTTTCGCTAACACTGTTACATGCTTAAATACTACTGACATGATGACAAGCATATTTAAAAAAGAGGTTTCTTAAAATAAACACATTCTAATGACATGTAGACAAAATGCATTTAGTATAATAATAATTACACATAAAAAATATAGGTTTTTGCTAGCCCGTGAGGACTAAGGAAGAAATTTTTTGTAAATCAACAAATGGCAGACGCATCTGAATAGGGTTTAACCAATAGAGGTAGCGATACACAGAAAACCAATGCAAGAATCCTAGCACTTGAGAAGATCTCTGATCTAACTCTCCGACTGTTTAGAGACAGAGGCAATTAATGCATTGCTTGATCTTGAAGCTTTTAGTTCCATCAGAGGAAGTAAAGCTCTTTCTATCCCTGTGGATATAATTGCAAACTTTGCAGAGTCCACAGGGAAAAAACCCTAGAGGTTTGGACAAGGAAAATGCGGTAGGTGGAATAGCTCTCAGGTGGCTGGGGGATATCATGGATTTTACTGTTTTAGATTTCCTAAAGATTACTTCAGGGTTATCTGGTAGGAGGGTAGATAAAATTGGGTCCAGTTTAAGTATGGGCCAGTTCTTCTTCATAATATAGGAAAAAAGAAAAGCGCCTTAGGGTAAATATAAAAGAGTAGAAATTTATTAATACACCTGAAAAAGGTAACAATAGATAATATTACACTAAAATATAACAATACAGAATCTGACAAGAGAAATAAAAATGGAAGCCAGGACTCATAAGTACCTTATGACAAAAAAATCAATAATCCATTTGAAAGACAAAAAGATACTGAGCTCAGATTTATAGAAAATGTATTGAGGAACGTTCCCAAAAAGATAAAAAATAAATAAATATATGTATCCCAAAAAAATATATATACCGCCTAGGAAAGACCAATTCCGTCCATAAACTGCACCACTTGAAGCAATTGGAAATGTCAATATCCACAGAGGAAATGACTCCCGACGGGAGATTGTATTATTTATTGCAAATAAAACTCTGATGATGGGTAGTACCGGATAATATGCACAAAACTATGTATCAACTCACACATACTATGGTGTATATCCCAAATATAGAGGACAAACCGCTGTAGATAGAATCCGTCTGTGGTGGAAATTATCACAAACGTCTGCTTTAAAGAAATTGCCTCTGTATATGAACTCACAAAGCGTAGGGCCAATGGAAGGTGACTATTGGCCTCAGATTCAAAAGTATGGCAAGTGATAATACAGATTCAAAAAATGAGTAATTAGCTGTAGATAGCTAAGTTTGTTAGATACGTCTCCTCTGGAGAGAATTTCTCTTTGTGCAGGCTGAAAGTAAATGTGGAACTGGATACACGGTGCATGCAACCTTAGATGTTGGATGGTAGTTGTTATAAGTGACAGGCACTCGTCTCAGGGTGTCTTTGCCTCGAGATTTCAAATCCTCAGATACTAAGGCATATTAATTAGAGCAGCGATGGAAGATACAACAGTAACGGAAGCCCGTCTCCGGGTGTCTCCACTGTGGTTTACAAAAGTGTCTATAAAAAGTGATCTATGCAATTTTCCTTTCCCTTTAGAGGTGGTCCACCTCTGTTGATAAGAAGCAGCTGGGGTGCAGTAAAAAGTTCCTCTGTCACGGATAGGCGGTATCTGATCCTGGCTATAGTGTCAGATCTGGGAGAGAGCAAGCTCTTACGCGTTTCTCCGATTGGGTTTCGTCAGAGAGCATCTAGAGTAGGACTGGAGGTGAATAGTCTTAAATGTTGTTCACACAGGTGTTTTGTGTTCCAGCAAATCAGCTGGAGAAGACGTGAGGTTACCAACTGCTGCTTCAATCTGATGTCAGAATTTGTTTAGACTGTTATAGACAAATAATGAATAAATAGAGTATCTAAAATATCTAACTAACCACAATACAATACAATAAATAAAATAAAAAGCTAAATAACAAAATTCAAATAATAATCATCATCAAAAAATACATATTACTAAAACAAAAAATATATATAAAACAATGAAAAAATAATAATGAAACGCTATAGTGACTTTAGTGAGCGCACCATAGTTCAAAAGGGTACATAATGAGATATGAGGTATATAGAGAGAAAATATATATATGAATCTGTTCAGAGTGGAAAGTTGTAACGCAACAACATGGCGTCAGTTTTAAAGGGAAACATACTCTGTATTTGTATCATTCATCGTATTAGATGTCAATCATTATAAGGCTTTATTTTAGTATGAAAACCAAAAAAGATCAGTATGGCAAAATATTATCCCATAATGTTATAATAATAAACATATAAATAATTACAATAAGTTTCAATTTTTTGATTTTTTAATTTTTAATTTTTTGCAAAAAAGACACACTTGATATCGCTAATCTATATGAATCACTTATAATATTGTTATAGTAAAACTTTCAATTCGAGTAAAACCAGGGAAACAATCGATATAGCAAGATATAAATCAGTATAATCTGATATAGGAGAAGGGGGTGGTATTCACGTCTAGAGAATGTTTAGGGAATATACAGAGGTCATATAGAACCCTCTAATCAAGAAGGCTCTATACCAACAACAATCAATGTAAATGGATAATGTAAAAAACAAATAACCTGAAATATTGTGGCATATTAATTCTCCCAACTACATTGGGTCTTCCCAAAGATATTAAACAAACTAAATAGGTCAAAATTTGTATTTGACATAACCACTGTCCGATAGAAAGAAGTCATATCGACAGGGATAGATTGTAATATTGGTAGAGCTGCCTTTGACATAAATTCAACCTATATCGGACAATCTTAGATCAGTTTACCATTTTCACCCGTATTTATTCCATTCACATTCTGTTGAACACATTACTGTTTGAAATGCAGGAACACTGGGTCCAATCAAAGAGAAAAGAGTGACCATGATTTTGTAGTTCCACCATTCAAGAGTTGAGAAGGATGACTCATACCGATAGGAAGTGTAGTCATCCCAAGCACCACCGTGGCTGTCATGGAACTATATATTAGATGTATTTAATCCCTATCAGAACAGTAAAGTTCCATAATTAAAGATTCAATTCATCATTTATAGGAAATCAGAACAGTAAAATAAGGGTATCAAAAAATATCAAAAGAAAAAATAACATGGATGCATACACTGGATAGAAAACAGATGTGGCAATAGAACAGACATGTGAAAAAAGTTTGATGGTAAGAGGGGATGAAATCTGCCTCAATGATCAAGTTCAATAGACTCATTGAGACCAAAGGGATGAAGTGTATTGAGTTTGAAGATCCAATAGGATTCTCTTCTACACAATAGTGAGAATCTATCTCCTTCTCTAATTGACTCTTTAATGGCTTCTATGCCCTGTACAGAGATAGAATCCAATCTACCACCATGTACTAAATTCACATGTCTGGATAAAGAATGTTTATTGTTCTTTTTAATGATGTTCCTACGGTGTTCGAGGAACCGAGTACATAGCTGCCTCGTTGTCCTACCCACATATCCCATGCCACATACACATGAGATCAGGTAGACAACGAAGCAGCTTTTACAATTAATATACTGTTTGATACAATACTCTTGTTTGTCTTGTCCAAAAAAGAGAGACTGATTAGTGAAGGATCAAATAAATAATAGTATTCATCTTTACACAATGGGCCAGATCCAGAACAACGCTTGTGAGCGAATTTACGCGTGGCGGAGACGTAAAATCGCGTTTTTGTAAGTTCATGAAGGAGCATAAAGTACGTTACGAAAATACGCTCAATAACATAGCGTAAATGTGAACGTATAGGCCATTCACGTATGTGTCACGTAAATACTTATGTGTGGGCATGCCAATTTTACGTGAGTCCAAAATACGTCTGAAATATAATATGTAGGTGGGGGTTTGTATTTAAAGTGTACAGTAGGGGCGTGCTTAGCTGCGTAAATACGTGTTGCCCATACGTACGTCAGCGGATCACATTGGTTAAGTTGCCAAAAGTTAAGGTAGGGTTTGGAAAGTGTATCTTGGTCAAAATACGTACATTCAAGGGGTGTGACAAGGGGAGTGTATAGAAGGTACGCACACCTAAATACGCTACGCGAGGAAACGTATTGCAAACATAGTTCTGGATCTACCCCAATATCCCTAAGGAAAGACCTTTGTCCAATAGAGTCTCTTGATCTTACACAAACCTTGGAGTAGGGTCAGTCCTCAATTTACAATAAAAGTCCTCATTATTGAGTTGTCTGAGGGCTTCAGTGACATAGTCTGATCGGTCCATCAAGACTATGCCGCCGCCTTTATCGGCTTGTTTCACCACTATATGTGGGTTCTCCATTAGGGACTTCAAAGCAGTTTTTTCAGATATAGTCAAATTGGACTTGATCTTAGAGGTATTAGAGCTCAGTTCCAAAAAGTCCTTCTTAAAAAGGTCTATAAATAATTGTATGTGGTTCCCCTTGGACTCTAGGGGATAGAACACAGACCCTGGTTTAAGTCCCGATTTATTTGGGTCCTGGGGTACGATTGGAACTAACGGATTCTTACAAATGATGTCCTCCTTTTTTTTAAAGTATATTTTTAGAGTGAGATTTCTCTCAAACTTTATTACATCAATAATTAGGTCAAAGAAATTTTGCATACAGGATGGAGCAAAGGATAATCCTTTTTTTAGTAAGCAACAATCAGACTTACTCATTGAGTAGCTTGAAAGACTGAAGATGCCATGTGTTGTTTCAGATTTGTCTTCTATAGGCACGGGGTGTTTTCTTGCTCTTTTTCCTCATCTAGTCCTCTTTTTTTGGAGGTTTTGCTCAATGACTGGTTCGGGAAAGGTTCATCCTGTATTAGGTTGGGTCCTAAAAAAGACATGGAAGAAGACAAATACGAAGATCTTGAACATGAGGTGGAAGGAAGTTCATCATTATAAGCCGTAGTAGGTTCAATTTGAACTTTATCTGGTATAGTTAGAGCCTCGAATCTATTCGATACTGTAATCGTGGCGTTTTTTTATTTCTCTATTTACACTTTCATGAGTCCCTTGTCTGTATGAATTTTTGTGGGGTATTTTGGTCCATTTATTATTTTTAGGAGTATTGGAATTATTCCCCTTATATTGGTCTTTTGTAATTACATTATTAAGTCTTTGATTATTTTTTGCGCATTTAATTTTAAAGTAATCTTTGTTCCACGTACGAACAATATTTAGAGTGTAGTCTCTCTTGTCTCTGTGAAATTTGTCTGCTTTTGATTCGATAATAGACTTTTCTAAGCGCAAGACTTTAGTATCAATGGGCCTGATCCAGACCTACGCCGATGTGCTGTGCTTACTAAAGCACAGCGTATCGGCATTTACTTACCCTGACACTCCCCCTGTGCGGGCGTACCCTAACTTCAGCCGGCGTAAGGAAGGGCCATACGCTCGCACAGGAGCATATGGCCGCTTAGCCCGCCCTCCTACCCTCATTTAACTACCTCCCCACGCCCACCTACACTAACCTGAACGTAGGGACGCTGGGGGACGTCCCCTCCAGCGGCCCTACGGCGCTGCTACGGACGCCCGATCCAGGATCGGGCATTGCCGTAGCGACGCCCGGCAACATCTGCCCGGCGCATGCGCAGATCGGCTCAAAAGCCGATCTTACGCTAACGCCCGCCGTCTGGATCAGGCCCAATATCTTTTTGTTTTTTTACAATTTCATCATTCAGGTTTAGATCAGTAAATCTGGTCCCCAATTGTTGAAGTTTTAATTCAGTATTTTTCAAGTCTTTTGTTTTTCTTCAATCACTAGTTGCATTAATTTAAAAGAACATTGCAATAAAACTACATTGTAACAGTAGCACTCAGGACTCATAGAGTAAAAAGCAATAACGTTACTTAACAGAAGTCTCTTAGAAACAGTTCACAAGATATAAATCTACAAAGTTTGTATTCAGACCTTTTGTCCCAATTCTTCAAGTGCTGAGGTCCTCCCTTCAAATGCTGGGGAGGTGATTTGTAAGTCCAATCCTCCACTCCTAAGTTCCTGGAGTTCTCTCCTTTGATACAGGCTCATACATAAATATGAGAGTGACCTTCTCTCCTTAATATTCGTGTTTATTCCATAAAAAGAAAAAAAATTGCAATAGTATAATACGTGCCAGTGATTAATTCTCACATATAGACCATTTTACTCACACTCTGAATCTCTGGAGCAATCCAGTCCAGTCCTGCAGTCTGCTGTCCACTCCAGTCTCTGGAGCAATCCAGTCCATTCCAGCAGTCCGCTGTCCAGTCCAGTCTCTAGAGCAATCCAGTCCGGTCCAGCAGTCCGCTGTACCATCCTGCATCCCTTAGTTCCGCCTACTTCCTATGCACAAGCACTACATCCAGCGTCCCAGCTTCCACTACTGTGCCAGTCGTCCTTATCGCCCCTTGATACCCGCCACTGATTCCAAACATACCCAGATTGTGACAGGCAGGGTTCTGAACACGTAAGTCAGTTAAGTTACATATTTAAGAGGAGAGTTCAAGGGAAGGGCATTATACTTAGTAGTGCGTAACTTAGGTACACATGCATACGTAAACCATTCTTCAGTCTGGATCAGGCCCTATATCTGTTAATAGCAGTTTGATTCTGTATAGTATGCCATGTTTTATATATGTGTTCGTCTTGTAAGATGCCATATCTTAGTACTGTTGCTCTGTTGCTTAGTTTCACTGCTGCATCCTTTAACCAATACTGGTGAAAACAATATTGTGAGCTGTGAAGTGGTCCAATTCGACTGAAAATGAATGTTAATGCAGTTAATAAAACTATAGGAAGAAAAAAAAATACATGACTTTAGCTGTTTTTATAAATTTTATTTAAAAAATCCAGATCCAAAGCCAAAACCAAAGCCAAAACATGATGAAGTTTTATAGCAAAAACCACAACCAAAACACGGAGGTTGCTGCTCATCTCTAAATAATATAGCCCAAGGGATTGTATGAATGTTAGAGCAAAATTGCTTAGGTGGCCTCAGCGGGTCCAAACAGTAGAAGCATTCTAATTTCATTAAGGAGCATAAAAATAGTAGCATTGTTTTAGAAGCATTAATGAGGGTAAATATTGGCTATAATGTGTGTACAGCTGTCTACCAAGGTAAAGCTGCTATGGATGCACCAATGTACAGTGAACTTGGTATCATGGCTTCCAGTGAGATAAGAGGAAGGAAAAGATGGAACATCAAAAATGGGGATTGCTGCGTTATTTAACAGGGTTTAACATAAGGTGGGTATAGTGCAATATGAACAGGGAAAAATAATTTATAGAAAATACAATAAAATGTTTGTGATAGTACTGCTCTTGATCTGTAACACTGGAGTGTTATGGTCAGTATTGATATTGATATTGCTGCCGCCTTGACAGCCTGCACATGCTTAGAGTTTCACTGATCAGAGGGCATCTCAACCAAAAAAGATGAAATGCTGGTGATGAAATGAAGCCTTATAATAAATAATGTATTGAAACATGTCCTAACTTAAAAAGAGCCAACAGAAAAAGCAATGATATCTTGGTTTAAAGATGAGTTCAAATAGAGGTCTTTATTGCCTATGGTGCTCCATCATGGGGGTATAAGAGTGTGTGGGGCTCTGGTCTGAATGGCCGATTTTCAAATCGCCCGTACCTCCCCAGCCAGTTGCAAAACTGGATTTCGATTGCTATGCCTCAATGAAGCATAGCAATCGATCCACGGAGCTCCAAAAGCTCCGTTCAGGTAAGGAAAAATAGTCCTTTCCCTAATTCTAACCCTAACCCTCCCCTCTCATTACCCTAACCCTAACCCACCCTCCCCTGCAGCCTGACCCTAACTCTCCATCTACCGCAGCCTAACCCTAACCCTCCCTCCCCTGCAGCCTGACACCCCTCCATCCACCACAGCCTGCCCCTTCCCCTCCCTCCCCTGCAGCCTGACCCTAACCTTCCCTCCCCTGCAGCCTGACCCTAACCCTAACCCTAACCCTCCCTACCCTGAGAACGGCATACTCACCCATTCACTAAAAACAGTAGAAAGTGATAAGTATTCGAAAATGTGACTTTCGAAAATGAACTTCCGGAAGTCCCATTTTCGGTAATTAGACTCTCGTACCGGAGAGTGTAACCGGTATAAGACACATGGCTCTATTTATGGATGAAGGATCCTGATTCAGGCTCGCTTATCATTGCAGCGAGCCTGGAAAATTCCTTCATCAATTTTATAGACATGCTCCTTTGTTGGGCAGGACCTTTATGTCCTGCGACAGAAGCTGCAGCATCGTCGGAGCTTCAATCATAAATGAAGTTCCAATGATCATAGGCGTTGGAATGAGGGAGGGGATGTGGGGGGGCACGGCGCCCCCCCCAAATTTTAATGGGGCGCCCAAGACTGTGGACAGAGAGAGGCAACGGGGACCTTTGTAAGCGGTCCTGTGCGCTCAGGACCACTTGCAAGGGTCCCCGTTGACTCCCTCTGTCAGCGGTCCTGGGCGCCCAGGATTGCTGACAGGGGAGGCTATGGGGACTCTTGTAAGCCGGGGATGTGGCACCCGGCCGTTCATCACCCGCTAGGTAAACTGCACAGAGTGTGACGCTGGCGTGACCTCAGAGTTACGTCAGCGCCATGCAGAGAAGAGAGTGAGCGCCGCTGAGGAGCACAGCAGGAGGAAGAAGATAAGGTAAGTGAATGGAGGGGGATTATTGGGACTTTGGGAGGCTAAGGGGAGATATGGAGGGGATTATTTGGAGGCTGCGGAGGCATGAGGGGATTATTTGGAGACTGAGGGGCGACATTAGGGGATTATTTGAAGGCTGAGAGGAGGCATGAGGGGAATTTTTGAGGGCTGAGGGGAGACATGAGGGCCATTATTTGGAGGCTGAGAGGATTAGTTGGAGGCTGAGGGGAGGCTGAGGGGAGGCATGAGGCGATTATTTGGAGGTTATGGGGAGAATGGATCTGAGGTCTACCATGACACAAAAATGCCTAAAAAATACACGAGTACATGAGAGGGGAGGGCATTATACTTAGTAGTGCGTATCTTAGGTACACGTGCATACGTAAAACATTCTTCAGTCTGGATCAGGCCCTATATCTGTTAATAGCAATTTGATTCTGTATAGTATACCATGTTTTATATATGTGTTTGTCTTGTAAACTGCCATATCTTAGTACTGTTGTTCTGTTGCTTAGTTTCACTGTTGCATCCTTTAACCAATACTGGTGAAAACAATATCGTGAGCTGTGAAGTAGTCCAATTCGACTGAAAATGAATGTTAATTTAGTTAATAAAACTATAGGAAGAAAAAAAAAATACATGACTTTAGCGGTTTTTATACATTTTATAAAAAAAAATCCAGATCCAAAGCCAAAACCATAACCAAAGTCAAAACATGATGAAGTTTTATAGCAAAAACCACAACCAAAACATAGAGGTTGCTGCTGATCTCTAAATAATATAGCCCAAGGGATTATATGTACGTTAGAGCAAAATTACTTAGGTGGCCTCAGCGGGTCCAAACAGTAGAAGCATTCTAATTTCATGAAGGAGCATAAAAATAGTAGCATTGTTTTAGAAGCAGTAATGAGGGTAAATATTGGCTATAACTTGTGTATAGCTGTCTACCAAGGTAAAGCTGCTATGGATGCACCAATGTACAGTGAACTTGGTATCATGGCTTCCAGTGAGATAAGAGGAAGGAAAAGATGGAGCATCAAAAATGGGGATTGCTGACTTATTTAATAGGGTCTAAAATAAGGTGGGCATAGTGCGATATGAACAGGGAAAAATAATTTATAGAAAATACAATAAAATATATAGCTGAAGGTTAAAGCAGATGTGAGTTAAGATATTGCAACCATTCAAGTTAACAACAGATTTCACTGACCATACCACTCAAGTGTTACGGAACAAGAGCAGTACTATCACAAACGGTTGTATATGGATACCACTGTTTGTGATAGTACTGCTCTTGATCTGTAACACTGGAGTGTTATGGTCAGTATTGATATTGATATTGCTGCCGCCTTGACAGCTTGCACATGCTTAGAGTTTCACTGATCAGAGGGCATCTCAACCAAAAAAGATGAAATGCTGGTGATGAAATGAAGCCTTATAATAAATAATGTATTGAAACATGTCCAATCTTAAAAAGAGCCAACAGAAAAAGCAATGATATCTTGGTTTAAAGATGAGTTCAAATAGAGGTCTTTATTGCCTATGGTGCTCCTCCATCATGGGGGTATAAGAGGGTGTGGGGCTCCGGTCTGAATGGCCGATTTTCAAATTGCCCGTTCCTCCCCAGCCAGTTGCAAACTGGCTGGGATTTCGATTGCTATGCCTCAATGAAGCGTAGCAATCGATCCACGGTGCTCCAAAAGCTCCGTTCAGCTATATGGTAAGGAAAAATAGTCCTTTACCTAATTCTAACCCTAACCCTCCCCTCTCATTACCCTAATCCTAACCCACCCTCCCCTGCAGCCTGACCCTAACCCACCCTCCCCTGTAGCCTGACCCTAACTCTCCATCTACCGCAGCCTAACCCTAACCCTCCATCTACCACAGCCTGACCCTTACCCTCCCTCCCCTGCAGCCTGATCCTAACCTTCCCTCCCCTGCAGCCTGACCCTAACCCTAACCCTCCCTACCCTGAGAATGGCATACTCACCCATTCACTAAAAACAGTAGAAAGTGATAAGTATTAAAAAATGTGACTTTCGAAAATGAACTTCCGGAAGTCCCATTTTCGGTAATTAGACTCTTGTACCGGAGAGTGTAACCGGTATAAGACACAGGGCTCTATTTATGGATGAAGGATCCTGATTCAGGCTTGCTTATCATTGCAGCGAGCCTGGAAACTTCCTTCATCAATTTTATAGACATGCTCCTTTGTTGGGCAGGACCTTGATGTCCTGCGACAGAAGCTGCAGCATCTTCGGAGCTTCAATCATAAATGAAGTTCTGATGATCATAGGCGTTGGAATGAGGGAGGGGATGTGGGGGGGCACGGCACCCCCCCCAAAACTTCAACGGGGCGCCCAAGACTGTGGAGAGAGAGAGGCAACGGGGACCTTTGTAAGCGGTCCTGTGCACTCAGGACCACTTGCAAGGGTCCCCGTTGACTCCCTCTGTCCGCGGTCCTGGGCGCCCAGGACTGCTGACAGGGGAGGCTATGGGGACTCTTGTAAGCGGGGGATGTGGCACCCGGCCGTTCATCACCCGCTAGGTAAACTGCACAGAGTGTGACGCTGGCGCGACCTCAGAGTTACGTCAGCGCCATGCAGAGAATAGAGTGAGCGCCGCTGAGGAGCACAGCAGGAGGAAGAAGATAAGGTAAGTGAATGGAGGGGGATTATTGGGACTTTGGGAAGCTAAGGGGAGATATGAGGGGATTATTTGGAGGCTGCGGAGGCATGAGGGGATTATTTGGAGACTGGGGGGCGACATTAGGGGATTATTTGGAGGCTGAGAGGAGGCATGAGGGGATTATTTGAAGGCTGAGGGGAGACATGAGGGCCATTATTAGGAGGCTGGAGAGACATGAGGGGATTATATGGAGGAATGTGGGGATTATTTGGAGGCTGAGGGGCGACATGAGGGGATTATTTGGAGGCTAGGGAGGCATGAGGGGATTATTTGGAGGCATGAGGGGCCATTATTTGGAGGCTGAGGGGAGACAAGAGGGCCATTATTTGGAAGCTGAGGGGAGACATGAGGAGGATTATTTGGAGGCTGAGGGGAGTCATGAGGGGATTATTTGGAGGCTGGGGAGGCATGAGGAGATTATTTGGAGGCTGAGGGGAGGCATGAGGGGATTATTTGGAGGCTGAGGGGGAGACATGAGGCCCATTATTTGAAGGCTGAGGTGAGACATGAGGGCGATCATTTGGAGGCTGAGGGGAGACACAAGGGCCATTATTTGGAGGCTAAGGGGAGACATGAGGATGATCATTTGGAGGTTGAGGGGCAACATGAGGGGATTATCTGGAGGCTGAGGTGAGGGATGAGGGAATTATTTGGAGGCTGAGAGGAGGCATGTGGGGATTATTTGGAGGTTGAGGTGAGGCATGAGGGTATTATTTGGAGGCTGAGGGGAGGCATGACGGGATTATTTGGAGACTGAGGGGAGGCATGAGGGGATTATTTGGAGGCTGAGGGGAGGCATGAGGTCCATTATTTGGAGGCTGAGGGGAGACATGAGGGGCATTATTTGGAGGCTGAGGGGAGACATGAAGGGATTATTGGAAGCTGAGCAGACATGAGGGGGATTTTTGGAAGCTGGTAAAACATGTTGGGGATTATTGGAAACTGGGGAGACATGACTCTTTTCTCGTATCTTGTTTGTGATCAGGGGGTTTGGCAAATCACCCTCAACAGCAGCTTTTCTCCTATTAGCGCCATAGGCATACTTTTTCTACAAGGTAAGTAAGTAATATTATTGGGACTTTGGGAGGCTGTTGGGAGATATGAGGGGATTATTTGGAGGCATGAGGGGATTATGTGGAGGCTGAGGGGAGGCATGAGGTCCATTATTTGAAGGCTGAGGAGAGACATGAGGGGCATTATTTGGAGGCTGAGGGGAGCCATGAGGGAATTATTTGGAGGCTGGGGAGACATGATGGGGATTTTTTGGAATCTGGAGAGACATGAGAAGGGTTATTGGAAGCTGGGGAGACATGAAGGGGATTATTGGAAGCTGGGCAGACATGAGGGGGATTTTTGGAAGCTGGTGAGACATGAGCGGGGTAATTAGAAGCTGGTGAGACATGAGGGGGGTTATTGGAAGCTGGTAAAACATTATGGGTGATGATTTCTTTGGACACTGACAACATGGCTCTTGTGTACCAGCTGTTTTCTTGGATTGCTAAGATTGCTGATGCTGTTTGGCCATCACTTCCTGATATCAATGGGCTTCCGACTGGCAGCTGTGATACGGACATGCTCGCATGTGGACTTGATTGGCAGTGGCATGATAAGTGTTCATTTTAAGCCTCGGCTTCCTTTGTATTGTGGTTACAAATATGTATTTTGCTCTTTATGACACTAGGAGGCTATTGTGGTTAAAAGAATGTTCAATTCGACACTCAAATGATATTGAGCCCAATAGTAAGATAGCTGTAGTAGTTATAGATATTAAGATTTGTATTAAAACTTCAAAATATATGTAAAGACATCCCTAAATGCAAAAGTAATGCAGATAATTAATGTGAAAAAAATAAAAATAAATTATGACTATTTAGTTCCAGCATGGCTCAATGTATACTGTGTGTCTGTAAAAGGGGCTATGTGAGTAGAAGTTAACTCACTTACTTTACCACACACAGGCCAGCTTACAGATTAGAGGACCATAAAACATGCATGTTAGACAGGGAGTACTGGGGGAGGCGGCTGGTGGCACATAATGGGGAATATTGGGGGGGCTGGAAACATGATCAAAGTACTGTGTGGCTGCAGACATGATGGGTTGACCACACCCTCAATTGACCACGCCCACAATGGGTTAGCCACTCTCTGTGGCGGCACAAATAACCTTAATACATAACAAGAGGGAGGGGTAAGTTTTCGCCCCCCCCAAAAAAAAATTGTGACGCCCCTGCCGACGATGCAGGAAAATTGTTGATCTTAATTCTAGAGAGGTGGCTCAGGGAGTTTGCAAAAGAAACGCATGAAGGAATCAGCATGATTCCTTATGCGACTTACCCCTCTTGTGCCTCAATCAGATTTGTAGGTGGGCGGAGTAAAGCAGTCTATTGCAGGGAATGAAGGATGACCAACTGAAAACTGTTCCTAATGCCAGCCTGAGCTGGCGTTAGGTTCACGCTGGGAGCAGAGTGACAATCTCCGCTTCCTAGCTGCATAAATATAACAAAGCACTGGCCCGCATTATGAAGAACGGGTCGGCAATGTACTTTAAAAGCTACATGCATCGCCATAGAAACTATAGTTTCCACTGGAGATTCATGATTTGTAAATAAGAAAAACTTCATTTTGAAGCGATAATGGCAGTTGTCTCTTAAAAACTGCCACTATCACTTAAAAATTAAGTCTATAATTAGAGTCCATTAAGGTAGATAAATATAGGACAATGTATTAATAACAAGTATATATTACAACTATAAAATAATACAAGTACATGGAAGCTTGGTCTTTGCTAGTCTTTTGATAGTGTGATAATGTCCACACAATAAAGAGGCATGTTTACGTTAGAGATTAGCAGAGGGCCCCATGTTTTGGTTTTTGGTTCTAAATCTTCGTCATGTTTTGGTTTTGGTTTTGGCGAAAAAAAATCACATTTTAGATTTTGTTATTGGATCTGGATTTCTTATATCAAAAATTAGAAATATATATAAAGATACACAGCAATAAAATAGCAGATTACATCATGCTATAAGAATCCAAAGCCTGATATTCAGATAAAAAATAACTGTAGATCCGAATGCTGAAAAATTGTGTTTTGCCTCAATTTTGGCAGGTGGAACTGAGTCCCATCTTGGTTTTCCTCAGAACCCCTAAATTCGAATCTGTTGGATTTCACACTATTCAAACCATTTTATTATCGAACAATTGATTAAAGTTTATGCATGAATCCACAACTTAGATGCACCTTGTGGACTTACAAAGAGACCAAAAAAGCATCCTGTCCAGCTTTATTCTGCTTTCTTATGTGTTGTTTATCTTCTATATTACTTTAACTTTACTTATTGTTGACAAAATAAATGTATTTCCTGTCATTTTGTGCTTGTTATAATTTTTTATAGAGTCTTCCACAGGACCAACTAAAAGTGAAGTGATCATTATTTCCATCTCTGTTTCTGTCATCGTGATCCTCCTGTTTGTGATCTTGATGGTCTTGAAGAGAAAAGGTGACATGTCTTCTATTTTTATGTAAACAGTATTTTTCTGGTTGTATGTTTGTGGCATACTGCTACATAGAAATTATTGGATCATCGTTAGGACACATTTGAGCTTTACAAATAAAGAGTGCCTACTTTCCTTACTTGGAGAAGAACATGTGTAACTGGTGATTTGTGGTTTCATTTAAGTCAACAAAACCCAGGGGTAATGCTGACATATCTATTGTCAGTTGTCTTAGAAGTCACTCTGCTTTATAGATAGCCTAGACACATCCAAAAGAAGTCTAAGTTATATGTCAAAAACAGGTGTGGGTCCCCGTAGTGAACGGCCCTATTTCGATCCAAACTGGCCGGGATATTGATTGCTTATGCCTCGATGAGGCATAAGCAATCGATCCCCGGAGCAACGAACACGATGCTCTGAAACGGTAAGCAACCTCACTACATAATCTTAAGTTACAGTTTAGCTTACTTATGCAAAAGGAAGCCTGGATCCAGTCCTAAGTGCATGACTCTGTTTTCCCAAATGTAAGAAGGTCTAAGGACTATTTGAGTTCCACAGAAAAAGGTCTTCTGTACATTAAGGGCCAAATAGAGGCTTCCAAACTTTCTCCATCTTTTGTGCATTTTAGTTCAGTTGTGGCTGTATTTACCACAGTAACTTTCTATAAACTACTCGAGCATCCGATCAGGATACCTTCCGATCCTTCCAGATCAATGAGCTGGATCCTGAACGAAGTCCGACAGGGGACTTAAGCAAGTCATTATAATATAATAGTGAAGTACAGTGTATTTTAAAGTGTTAAAAAAAATGAATTAGTGCAAACCATCCAGATGTAAGCCAATTTAAGAATATATTTAACAGAAAAATGTAAAAAATTTATTTTCATTAATGTTTAGATTCATGTAGCCTAACCCTAAGTCCCCACTCCCGCAGCCTAACCCTAAGTCCCCACTCCCGCAGCCTAACCCTAAGTCCCCTCTCCCGCAGCCTAACTCTAAGTCCCCGGAGAGGGTTACTCACCTCTCCGGTGGTCTGGTTCGGCGGCGGCACTGTATTCAAAACACTTTCGGCTGTCCCTATTTCACAATCTGTAACATCGCAGCAAGAACTCGCACCGGAAAACACAAGCCACCTGACGACTGCTCAGATCTGGACAGAGGCCACTGTCATATGAATATAGTAGAAGATAGTAAAGCACACCTCTGCCACTGATTGTTTTAGTACAAAACACATAGAGAGTGAAGGCAGATGTGAGTCACATAAATATTTTACCTACAGTAGATTCTATTTCACTCTTAATTTATGTTAAGATTTTGGATATAGTTGGACATATATTATATTCCCAGGATTTTTTAAATTAATCTACTGTGATAGGGCCGGATCCTCAACTACGGCCGACAGGGGACTTACACAAGTCATTTGCGTAAGTCCCCTGTCTCAGCACATCTGCGCATACGTGCGCTGGATGTTTCACGTACGTAGGTACTTACGCTGAAGAGGCAGACACTTCAGTTACGACGGCTGTATACTCGCCATATAGGCGGGGATAGACCTCTAAATGAGGGGTCGGGGGATGCCCCGTTATGACTTGGTCTGCTGCCGTATGTGCAGGGGGCGTGTACTGCCCGCTTCGGGAGCATAACGTAAAGCGTGCGGGGGTCTGGATATACCCCTTAGTCTGTTCCACCACATATATGAGATTATTCTAAATATGCATTAGGATATTTAGGTTTTTTTTTTTTTATTACACCAGTGACTTAATGGGTTCTGTATCTCTCATTGTAATTTTTTATGCTGTTTCTTACCCATATTTATACATAGTTGATGATGAGGTTGAAAAAAGACAACAGTCCATCAAGTTCAACCTATTTTGGATCTCCTGCGATCCCTATCTTTATATTGGAAGTTAATCCATATAAAGCAACCTCAAAACTGTTGCAATCCTAAGATAAATAAATACATACATTTCTCCCTTGCTCCACTACTGTCCTTTATTTAAATTAGCGGTCCTGGTAACCCTGAATGTCC
>WWET01008125.1:13035-26993 GCA_011038615.1 Limnodynastes dumerilii | reverse complement strand
TTTCTTTCAGGTTCTGGTAAGTGGTGTGCGTGGCATTGTTAGGCCAGTGTTCATTGGTCAGCCAGAGCGACCCAGAATTTACCATCCCCTGCCTTCCTGGAGGGACTGGGGAATTTTCTCCTTTTTTCCCCACTACACGGGTAGTCAGATTGGCTTAGGCTACCCAGGGGTTTTGGAGTGTTCGCCCCCGTTGGACTTCGCTCTGGCTTTCAACTGTTCACTTCCCTCCCTCTCTTCCCATCTCTGTTAGAAGGGTTATTACATTTTCTCTAGTTAGATAGGTTTGGTTAAGATACAAATTTTATAATAGTTCAGTAACCATGTTTCTTTTGCAGGGGTGGTTCTTCAAGGCAGGAGGGCCCTTGTCCTTGGGCATTTGTCTACTGGGTGGGGGTACTTAATCGTCGGGGAGGTGCACTCAGTCGGGTCCTGGGCTGGAACATTGATTGGTTTGGCATTAGGGGCATGAGATGGTCCATGCTCACATGGCTTTGGGATCTGGTTAAGAGAAGCATGGAGATCCCTGACTGTGTTATATTTCACCTGGGTGGTAATGACATTGGCCTTGTGGAGTCATGCCGTCTTAGGGGGGCCATTAAGGCTGATCTGTCAGCTATCGAAAGAGAATTTCCACAAGTTAAGATTGTGTAGTCACGGATTATTCCGCGTGTAAGGTGGCGCGAAGCGGGTTCGGTTTCAGCTTTGGAAAAGACCCGCAAGAAAATTAATTCCAATATTTCCAAATTTGTAGCAAATTTAGGTGGCTTTGTGGTATACCATCCAGAATTATCTAGGGAAGTTCCAGCTTTTTATCGGCCTGATGGGGTGCACCTCTCAGACGAGGGTATGGTTAAGTTTGTAGGACAGATTGTTGGGGCCTTGGGGGGTTTTTAGGTGGCGGCCCAGCCCCTTTGGGGGCTGGTTTTGGCGGTGCTGGTGGTGTGATCATCAGGTATGGCGCTTAAGCTCTGGCTTGAGGTATGGTGCGGGGATGGCACTCCCCCTTTGAGCGAACATTGGAAACTATGCTTGCCGGCTAGTCTTCCACGGTTGCCTCCTCGGTTACCCGCCGGGGTGCGCACTTTGATTGGGGTGTGTGCTTCCCTTGCCATTTCCTCCAGGGCGCCGAGGGCAGGGGGTTCCCTGCTCTCCATTATCATCGTGGCCTCCCGGTTTGCTGACCTCCCACCTTTTCTATTACCGCCACCTGATTTCTCCCTTATAGTCTAATCTGATTCCAATCAATAAACTATGCCCCCTATTTTAAAATCCATATCTGTTGTCGTGTCTTTATTTCTTGTTGGGTGATGTGGGGGGCCTGTTCAGTCATGGACGCTTTAAATAATTTCTTTTGATTTTTTAATACAGACAAACAACAAACAATTTTTATGCGGTTTTAAAATGTATATGTTAGAAACTTGGGACATATGTAGTGTCCCTGCACTACCAATACAGCATGATTAAATATTTTGCTTTTACTATGGATTGCTAGGCAAATACAGCTGCTTGCGTATGGACACATGCGAGGTATGTCTATAAAATAATGAGACTGTGATTCCACCTAGTAAACAAAGCCGTCAGAACCAGTTATAACTGCATACATAGTGACCTTGAACATGTTGCAGAATGGGTTTCAGAAGGCACAACAATTAACCAGCATTATTATAAGGAAGTTTTGAAAAAGCTGAGAGAAAGTCAGAAAGAATTCATTCAATTCAAGAATTCAAGAATTCAATTCATTCTTCACCAGGACAATGCGCCTGCTCACACTTCACTTTCTGTGACCAACAATCTCATTACTTTACTTGAACATCCTCCATATTCACCCTTATGACTTTTATCTTTTCCCAAAAGTTAAATCAGTGCTTAAAGGGACACATTTTGAGTCAGTTGAAAAAAACGGTAGATATGTTGAAACAACTGACAGAAATTGATTTGCTCCATGCCTTCGACCAGTGGAAAACAAGACTACAGCGATGTATTACAAATGGGGAGTATATTGAAGGGGACAAGAATTACATTTATAATACCAATAAATAAAAGTGAGTTATTTAATCAGTCTCGTTATTTAATAGACATACCTCGTAATACACATTAACTATGCAGGTACACTTGCCTTCATACAGTGATCCAAATGCAAGTGCAGGGTTTTTAAGTACACATGGCTTTAAATAACCATTAATAACCATGACAGAATCTATTGAAAGATAGACTTAAATTATTTTAAGGTTGTTTTTATTAATATGCATTTACATATTAATATAAAGAATTGACTGTAATGTGTACATGTTATATCATATCATATTTTCCATTAGATGTCCAAAAATTCATAGGAGGAACTGCAACGCTCTCATCTCACCTGGTGGTAAGAAAAAAATGTCTACCATCTAATATTGACATGTAACCTCAGCATCCAGCGCAGAGTGACATGGCTTCTAGGTCTAGGTCTCAAATTTTTGGCTGTTACTGTTGTGCCAGGGGTAGCTATCATGGAAGAGTTAAGAGTGCTGAAGGAATGTCCCAGACCTCCAACTGTCTTGTACTAAAGGAGGTTTTTAAGGCATTAATTTCATAAACACTTTATCTATTTGCCCCTGGATGGTGAAGCAGTTATGCCTATTACGCAATAATTCTACCAAGTTGCTTGCATCTTCAATACTGCAGCAGTTGATAGGACACATGTAATGCTGATACCATCAGGTGGAAAAGTATACATGTACAGAAATATGAATATTGATCTTGAATATTGCATAAACTATCACAAGGGCAAGGTAAAGATATAGGTGAGAAATGAAATAAATGTCATGTGTTTATGATTGATAGTTATATTTTAATGAAGTATGAAGTAGAATGCCTTTTGATTGTTTATTGTTTTATATAGTGGACTAAGCATACCCTTGGAACCTCATTTCTATATTATAGCTATGCAAGAAGATGCTTTTAATACTGCACATACATTTACCAGGGCAGTAATTGACACACATTTGGTACCCCAACTGGACCAATTTCAGTCACATTTCTGGGCTGGATGACTGCTCAATATGTGGCCCCATGCACAGGGATGACCTTCACCTGTAATATTGATGTGAATACTCAGATTGCTGCCCTGAAGGAGTAGGATTAGGAGTAGGATTAGGACATTACAGAATTAGGGAAAAATGGTGCTGACTATTATTTTACATGTAATTTACATGGAAACTTAAACCTGTATTGGTTTTTAAGTTGACATTCAACATATCGACAATCAAAAATATCAAAACTTTTATGTCAATGTTCAAAATGTTGACAGCTCAAAATGTCAACAGGTCAGAAAATTGACAGATACAAAAGTCTGTAATAGGAAAATACCATAAAAATGGGTGTGGGTCCCCTCAAAGAACGGCCCTATTTTGAAACTGGCTGGGATATCGATTGTCTATGCCTCGAAGAGACATAACAATCGATCCCTGGAGCACCGAACACGGTGCCCCGAAAGGGGAGTGGCTAAACTAACCCCAACCCTTCCCCTAATTCTAACCCTAACCCTCCCCTTTCATTACCATAACCCTAACCCTCCCTTCCCTGAAGCCTGACCTAACCCTCTCTTCCCCGCAGCCTGAACCAAACCCTCCCTTCCCTGCAGCCTGACCCTAATACTCCCTTCTCTATAGCCTAACCCTAAGACCCCCTCCCCGCAGCCTGACCCTAAACCTCCTCTTCTATGGTCCTAACCTTACCTTCCTAAGCGCCTAACCGTAATCCCCCCCAATACTAAAATGACCCGGAGAGGTTACTCACCTCTCCGCAGCTGTCATCCGACGCATCTGCGAAAATGAATGGGCGAGTATGCTGATCAGCACTCTCACCCATTCATAAGAAAAATTCTAAAATGGCCCCCTATTCGAAATAGAGACAGCCGTAACTTTAGATATTTGAAAATATTACGATGTAAACCGTGAATTCCCAAGCTGGCAGAGGGTTTAAGTATACCCCAAAGACAGAAGACTTGTCTTAGCGCCGGGATGTCCTGCATGCAGGACATAGTCTGTGTCATCTCTATAGGGTTTTTGTTTTTTTGCCAAGGCCATACCCCCGGATTAAAATCTTACAAGACTGGACCCCCATCAGAACAGGTAAGTATTTTTTTATTATTTTTTTTTCAACTTTTGCCCATTTGTTTTGTTATTTTATGTGGGCACTATAATTATTTTTTGTGTAACGGGGCATGTATTTTTTAACTATGTCTGTCTGTTTTTCAGTATGTTGACACATTTGGGCATTTTAATGTACATTATTATCTGGGCACATAGCGATTGCTTTTTTGAAAAGGGCATGTATTTTTTTAACTATGTCTGTCTGTTTTTCAGCATGTTGGTACATTTGGGCACTTGAATGTACATTATTATGTGGTCACATAGCGATTGCTTTTTTTGGAATGGGCATGCATTTTTTAACTATGCTGTCTGTTTTTTAGTATGTTGGCACATTTGGGCATTTGAATTTACATTATTATGTGGGCACATAGCGATTGTATTTTTGTAATGGGGCATGTATATGGCACAGCGGGCACTGGATAATAGCAGGACATGCTGCCGATTGTAGTTCTACTAGCGCCAGCATGCCTGGTCATACATGGACATGCTGGCACTTGTAGTTTCTCTTGCGGTAGCATGCCCTATCGGCCTGTTATTAATTAATTTATTTATTTTAATAGGGTGTGTCAATAAATCATTAAGTGGCATGCTATGAGCTAGTGCATCGGACTCAATGGAAGCATTGTATAATAATTAAACCAAGTATAATAATTAATCCAGTAATTAGGCATTAATACACGGCCCTGATTCAGAGTTTTAGCAGGAACTGATTGAGGGTATAAATATGACCCAGTGATGGTAGACGGTAGTGTAATTAGTGCCAGGATGTCCTGCTAGCAGGACATGTTTTGCGATGCTACCAAATGAATAATTTTTATTTTTTTTTATACTTCACACAATCGGTGACTTGATCCAAGGTGGATGCTCAGGCACTGTACAGCCCTGCACCTTATATTTAAATAAGAAAAACACCCCTTTTCTCATTTAAATATTGTGGAACTCCCAGTTCCACAGGCACAGTGCTATCTGATGCGGGCTCACTTGCGCCCGTCTTTCTGTGCGTGCTCCCATTGTGAGCATGCGCAATGCTAATTTTGGATGTACTTCTGTATGAAAAAAGACAGAAGCATAGCTCTGAATCTGGGTTACCCTCTTATATTAATCACATTCATAGAGGAATATTTATAACAGATCAGCTCTTTCACATCTCTAACTTTTTGTCACTTTCTGTTTTTTAATTTATCATGGTGTTACACGCTGTCACCATTGGCTTGACAGTATGTAAATACTGACTTTTTGTAGGGCACTGCCTCCTCTGTCCCTTGCTGCTAGCATGGGTCTGTGGTATTTTATTGGAAACCAGGACACCAGTCAATCAAAATGGAGGTGGGTCTTCTGTTCAGCATGCGATTGGCTCACAGTCTTACCATACTGTCAGTTATAGTGTTTGGTCACCTTCATTTTCCTAGTCTGCATGAAATTACTTGATTTTGCTCTCTGCTCCTGTGTGCTGTGCCATTATCTTGCCTTGTTCCACTCAACCCAATCCAGGTTTCTGCTCCTCTTGTTGTCAGTTTATATGTGAGCGGTTTCTTCTCCAAATGTGTGTATGAGTCGTTTCCATTTTGACATTTACTCACTTTTATTTGATTTTGGCTAACTCATTTACCATCCACTAGCAGCATGTGTTCTGTGTGTTCTCACTTGTGCCCTTTGTGAATTTATTCCTGACACACTTGTTTATCACTATCTATTATCACTGAAACACTTCTTTATAACTATCTATACTCTCTTTCCTTGGTGATACTACCTGCTATTTTGAGAATTTCATGAACAGACCTTTAACCTAACTTGTCTCATTTAGTACTTAGTTTAGATCTTTTTCTTAATTCATTGTTAAATCCACCATAATTTGTTAGTATCTATCTATGGCCTTCCTAATACTTGTTGGTCTTTTGGTATGTTCTGCGTGTTTTTTTGTTTTGTCTATCTTATACTTTCACAACCTGTAGGCTATAGAATTTATCCTCCAGATACGGGCATTTCTACTGGAGGCGGAGACCTGTTAGGCGTCTGCAGTCCAGTTCTCACCATCAGAGACTAGAGGCAAAACCAGGATTCTTGTATTACTAGTTGTACTGCACCTACATTATTTTTATATTGAGTGCTTTTTGATATATTTGAAGAAATCATCCCATGTTAAAAGCTGTCTGCATTTCAATATGTCTAAAAATGTTAGGAACATATATTAACATAATACTCAGTTGTCAGCATTGTTGACATTTTATACCTGAGATTTTGTACCTGTCAACATTCTGGTGTCGAAATTTGTCAATATTGCATACCAGACCCTCTTGAACAATTCAAAGTTTAGTATGTAAAGAATAGTTCATGTTTATGTAATTTTATATTACCTATCACAATTTTATATATCTTAAATAATATTATCAAGTATTATTCTAACTATTTATTGAAAATACCATATTTAATGTTTGCCCCTGCTTCCATGTTGTCATTTTTTATGCTGGTGCAAGTACTGGTTCAGGTGGTGCTGATGCTGTGCTCGGTGGTGGAGATAGAGTTGGTGTAGCTGCTGTGGAGTGCACTACATCTAGGAGGGGTTCCTATAAAATTGATTGTATTTTGTACAACACTGGGCCCAGCGTTTTGTTTATTGAGAATCCACCCCTTCCAATACTTCCATCATGCAATCCTGCTGATCGGTGTGAGTTTAGGGAGATTGCATATTTTCTGCGACAGTGTTTATGAAGAGATTTTTCCAAGAGAGCTCTTATAGAATCAAACTCCTCACTAGCATTTGTACTATAGGAACCTGAAGCATGCAGAATTGGGTTCTTGACTTCCAAAGGAGAACCCTAAGGGGATGTTATTTAGGCTCTAAAGATAGAAGAGACAGTAGAATGTTAGTATATGTTAATATATAATAATATGTTTTTACACAGTGTTTTTGGACATTTCTTACTTCTATTTTTGTTTTGCTATTTGACTATAAACTTTAATAAATGTTATCATTTTAGACTTCATCTATTTCAGTATCAATGTCTACTTACTAGAAATGCTTTCTCTTTCCATATCTAAGTGTCTGTCCTCAATTCCATCCCCTTCCCCTCAACTTCATGGATTATATGGTTGTGAAGGAGGACTAACCACTCAAGAGGCAACAGATCCAGTGGCTTCAGTCCCATAGCATGAAATATATGGTCCCAGAAACATGAGACACTCCTCTTGAGGTTTACTTCTGTGTGACTTAGAGAATACTTGGCTAGCGCCTGGTCTCTCCAGTTCAACATCTGATATGTTATTATAATTAATGTTTACTTATAAGGCATCACACTGTATCAGCAGCACCGTACAGAGGCAATAGGAAAGCTGATAGTTACATATACAATAAAATTAACGGACAGAGTACAAATTCTAATCTATTTGAATTGTATTAAAAAATAGCCAATTATAGTTTGCTTGATAAAGCCATTTGTAAATAAGCGTTACATTACACAGAAAAATGCAATGCATTCAAAATTCAAACTCTATAAAAGCAGTATGTCCACATGGGTTCTAATCAGTAGCATTAGCCATCGGCTTGCACTAAGTACAGAGCACCCATACCATCCAAGGAGAAGATACACACACTGAAATTCTAGACAATAGCCTTGGTTTAAAGTTGTTGCTGCTTATATTACTCCCTATACTTCATGTAATAGTTATATGTTTACCAGTATATTAAAAATCATTTTAGTTTTTATAAGCACTGTAAAGCTTGTGCCCTGCTCACATCTTAACAAGCAGCCAAAGATATTAACCTATATCAGAAAGGTTAGTTGGTTATAAAACGAGAGCTCCATGGAGGAGCTGAAGATGCTTCTGCAGTAAATGGACAGAATATTGGGCCATGCAACAGAGTTTTGTCCTTATTAACCAAAAGGTATGGACATACAGATATGGAAAATACAAGACGTAGGTATATCACTTGACCCGCCGATCCGTTGCCCTGCTTTGGCTTTGATGAAGTAACCTGCACAGGAAACAACCTGCTCTAAAATTTCAGATTTATGGAGTAGATTGCTGCTTGATGTAAGTTATTAAAATTTGGTATATACATTTTTCAGTATTGTGAGGCTGGTCTGTAGGTATTTGCATGCACTGCATTAAGTTTACATATAATAGGCCTACAAGGCCTACAAGAGGAAATTTGGGCATGGTATAGAAACTTCCTGGATCCGCCATTGTTAAATATTATAGAGAGCTGTTCACCGTTGCAATGTCAAAGGGGTTGTGTTCAAACCATTGTGGACATGGCTGTGCCTCATCGGGAAGGATGAGGGGTCTCCCCCTATATACTCACTACCTCTCACACCCACAGACAGTGCACCGTATAACACATTGGGCCTGATCCAGACCTTTGGGCACCTTACGGCCGCCCGAGGTCTGTACGGCGATCATCGTAGCTGAGAGTGCATGCCCCGTGCACTCCCCACTGGCGGGCAGAAATCTGGACACTTACGTGTCCAGATTCCTACCCTAACTACCTCAGGCCTTACGGCCGCATTGCTGATCCTAACGGGGCTTCCTCCGCCCGTTCCCTAATTTCGCATGCTGTATCTCCTTGACGGCGGAGATACGGCATGTGTAAAGGGGGGGACAGCCCCCTTCACTGAATACATTTTTTCTATTTCTTTTTCTCAACTGATTTATAACAGCATTATTGTTTCTTTTAAATTTAAACAGGGTATAAAATAACTTAAGAAGGCATCTTTAATCAGTGCCTGTCAGACACTATAAAAACAAGCAATCTGCAAACAAGGTACCTCATGTGTTTGCTTCAGAGTGCACTGTGACTGCTATTTTAGCTTCCCAAAGGGCTAACCTGCTCAGTTTTGTGCCTTGGTTGAACAAATGCAGTCTCTTAAACTTTACATTTTAAAGGGGGAAAAAGGGAGAGACACTGGACTGTATTTACAGATAAGAATGAGTTAGGTGAAGCCGTAACCACACCCAACTTACCCGTCCTGCCCCGCATCCCACCCCCGTTTTTATGATCCTAATGGCACTAAAGAGTTCCATAGGGCTTCTTTAAGTAACCGTGCGTAGACTTCTGATGGGCGGACCAACTGTGATGGCCGTGTTTTTATCTAGCTCTCCTCACCGTTGCAGTGTCAAAGGGGTTGTGTTCAAACCATTGTGGACATGGCTGTGCCTCATCGGGAAGGATGAGGGGTCTCCCCCTATATTCTCACTACCTCTCACACCCACAGACAGTGCACCGTATAACACATTGGGCCTGATCCAGATCTACGGGCACCTTACAACCGCCCGAGGTCTGTACGGCCGTCATCGTAGCGGGGAGTGCACGCCCCGTACACTCCCCACTGGCAGGCGGAAATCTGGACACTTATGTGTCTAGATTCCTACCCTAACTACCTCGGGCCTTACGGCTGGATTGCTGATCCTAACGGGGCTTCCTCTGCCCGTTCCCTAATTTGCATGCCTATCTCCGCCTTGACGGTGGAGATACGGCATGCGTAAATGGGGGGACAGCCCCCTTCTCGTAACAGCCATTACGCCGCCGTATGAAGGTTGTGCGCATGTGCACAACCTTCATAACAGGGAAATTACGGCCGTGGCGGCCGTAATTCCCAGGGCGGCCATAGGTCTGGATCAGGCCCATTGTCCCTACCTCTACTTGTTTCATACACCACTAACAGTTTTTCAGGGAGAGAATTAAACATTTTCATGATTTACATGGAAATAAAAGAATGTAGATGATACAAGACACATTTACTTGATATCACTTTTAGGTGTCTCACAGATGGCAGCATTTCACTTGCAGAACAGACAGAAACTATAAGAAATACTGACTCTGATGAGGAGATTTGGTTATATGGTTGTGATATCAGCAAAGACCTTTAGCCTTTTTAAAAGTGGTATATACACACAGCAATTATATCCCCATGGTCCCCACTGCTAATCTTCAATGTCCTCCCCTGCATGCCATCCCCAGTTGGCCCCCATTGCTCTCTATTTGCCTGCTCCATGCCTTCCCAGTTACTTTCATGTTCTTTCCTGCTGCATACTCTGCTACATGCCAACCTTATTGGTTTCCACTGCTCACCTTCCTTGAACTCCCCTGCATGCCATCCTCAGTTGATCCACATTGCTCATCTTCTGTATCCTCTGCTCCATGCCTACCCTAACCTTTCTTCACTGTTCAAAGTACTATCATACAGCGATATGATCCTGCAGAGAAGGGGAGCAAGAAAGACATTTCTTACTGCACTGAAACAAGATACATTGAATGTAAGTACATTACCTTCTAGACAGGGTACTTACCTGATTGCACAAATACCACACAAGGATCACCCCTCTTCTTTTATTGCTTGTTACAACTCGGGGGAGGAGTGTCCAGGAGTACCTTGATAGATCCTGCAAGAGACAGAAATAAAAGTCATATATCTTATACGCTCTGATGCAAGAGATTTTTACGAGGAGGACGCTGTGACAATATACGGGAATAGGAGATATATATTTTACATGTCTAGATACAAGAGATACTTATGAGGGATGTGATTTCGAGGAGGACACTGCGTGAACCTCTGGAGCTAAAAAGAAAGATCCCTTGATGAGCTTACCCAACAAGACGCATATATTGTGAGTACAAAATTTGGGAAAGTGGTAATTACCTGGAGGGTGAAACTATATCACACTAGGATTCCTTTTTCCTCTGAGACTGGTGGACCTGATTGAGGGAGAAAAAGGATAACATTTCCTCAGAACTACAACTCTACACTGCATCTGCATACAAGGACTGCACACCATAGAACAAGGATTTGAAGGACTTTGTTGAAGGACATTGTTGTTTCAACAGGTACTTTTTACTAGTTGTCCCATCGCGGACACCTTTACAATACGCTATAACTGTTGAGTGTTTTACCTTCTGGTCCCTGAGGGACTGGCATTGTATTTTTGGAGATTGTTGGGTGGATATTCCCAGTGGTAGAGGAGCTGCAGCAGGGGGAAGCGCAAGTCTATAGCCCTCATTTTCTCTTATTGGCAAAACATACTACACTATTATGTCAAAATATGGACTGTTATTGAGAGGCATAAGTAATTTATTCATTTTTTAATAATTGATTTTGAGTTTCTCTTTTATAATCTATATAGACAGTTTTGTGTAATCATTTTTTGGAAAATGATGTATAAACATCAAAAAGCTAAAGAGATAAAGAGTTTTAATCAGTAACAAATAGTTCCATGACCAATGTTTTTATTCATAATACATTATACAGCGAACAAAACAAACTTAACCAAGTAAATGTATATTTGTTTGCCACATTTTCTTGTTTCACACCCCTGTAGTTGTACATAATGTTAATATCATTATTTATATTTTAAACTCTACTGTACATGGTAACCATAGCCAAATGGTGATATGTACATACAGTGCAGTTAACAATAGCACCTGAACATGTCTACAGAATTGTAGTTGCATTTAGAAACACAAAAGCAATCTTATCCAGAGCTTTGCTGTACTGCATGCACATTTGTAAACAAAATTAGTCTAAATTTAGACATGTGCCCAGGTCAGTGTATATTTACTGTGTGAGCTTGACTCTGGATCCTTGCGTAACTATGTAGAAATTGTGTACTTTTTACGTACACTCTGAATTCTAATTATGTTCCAGTCTGGAGCAGGCCCTCATTTAGAATTGCAAGCTGCAATTTAAGACAGCCTGGAGCACTTATGCTTTTAATAAACAAGCTAGATGGTAAAGTTAATGAGTGATTAAATGTGTTATTTAATGCATGATGTTCTTTAGGGGAAAATGTTATTTATCCTTGATAGTTTTTTAAAGGACCATTGTATCTAATTTATTATCACATTTACCATAATTAAAATGTATTTTATAGCACCTGACACATTCATAGTTATATAACTGATTAAGCCAATTAGGGAAATAATGGCTAAGGAAAATCAGTTTATGGAGGTATTCCCTTTCTTGTGGAATCAGTGAGACGTCTTTGACATCATCTTTGGGGTGACAGGAGGAATCAACAGGGCATATTTACCCAGGGTACATTCCAGAAGGCAATTCACTTTTTATTTTTCAAAGTGTCAGTGTCCTACAAGTACATTACATTTACTGTATGTGTATTCTCTTATGTGTCCCAGGAGTTCTTCCCTTTAGATGTGTTAAACATAAATGTTGCTATTATAATTAGGTTTATATACTGAATATATTTTTTCTATTTCTTTTTCTCAACTGATTTATAACAGTATTATTGTTTCTTTTAAATTTGAACAGGGTATAAAATAACTTAAGAAGGCATCTTTAATCAGTGCCTGTCAGACACTATAAAAACAAGCAATCTGCAAATAAAGTACCTCATGTGTTTGCTTCAGAGTGCACTGTGACTGCTAGTTTAGCTGCCCAAAGGGCTAACATGCTCAGTTTTGTGCCTTGGTCTCTTAAACTTTACATGTTAAAGGGGGAAAAAGGGAGAGACAATGGACTGTATTTACAGATAAGAATAAGTTAGGTGAAGCCGTATCCACACCCAACTCACCCGTCCTGCCCCGCATCCCGCCCCTGTTTTTATGATCCTAATGGCACTAAAGAGTTCCATAGGGCTTCTTTAAGTAACCGTGCGTAGACTTCTGATGGGTGGACCAACTGTGATGACCGTGCTTTTATCTAGCTCTCCTTACCGTTGCAGTGTCAAAGGGGTTGTGTTCAAACCATTGTGGACATGGCTGTGCCTCATCGGGAAGGATGAGGGGTCTCCCCCTATATTCTCACTACCTCTCACACTACCTCTCACACCCACAGACACCGTATAACACATTGGGCCTGATCCAGATCTCCGGGCGCCTTACAGCCGCCCGAGGTCTGTACGGCCATCAACGTAGCGGGGAGTGCACGCCCCGTGCACTCCCTACTGGCGGGCAGAAATCTGGATACTTACGTGTCCAGATTCCTACCCTAACTACCTCGGGCCTTACGGCTGCATTGCTGATCCTAACGGGGCGTAGACTTCTGATGGGCGGACCAACTGTGATGGCCGTGTTTTTATCTAGCTCTCCTCACAGCCTTTAAAACTACACATCATCCGCCAGCTTTAAATGGTTTTTAACCATTTCCTGCGTGGCACTTACTGTGAAGGAGATAAGGGCAGACAAGAGGACTCTGATTCCCTGGCTCCTTGACCAATATATATTGGAAGTTCAACCCGACTGTACCAGGTACCAGGCCGTGCCGCCCCTGATAATTGGAAGCCATCATCATAGTGCTACCTCAAGAACCTGTTACCAGGTCAGATACAACTACTGTGAGTACATTGCCATTACCATGTGGCGGGTGGTGCTAGATGCCGCCATTTTGATGATTGGCTTGCTCATGGCGAATAATTGGGCTTCCTGCTTAGAGGCATTCTGCTAATATTTGAATCTCCTTGTGTGTGATAGCTTACCCTGATACCATTTTATATGGGACAACAAGAAATATGTCACACATTGCGGCAAACGCTGCCAGACTTACCCGTCACAGGCCCGCTCACCAGCAGATTCTCCCAGCCGTCAGTCTCCTGGAGGGTCTTGTCCTTTGTGGTGCTGCTCAGTGGAGCCTTCATCCCCGGCGGTCCACGTGTCTTCTGGCGTCCTGCAGCGGGAGCTCCGTTACATGGGTGCCGCCATGACAGTCAGCAGCATGTGATCTCCCTGGACCAATCAGGAACAACCAGCTGGAGGCACGTGATCGCAGCAGCCAATCCCAAGCTAGAGAGGGCTATTTAAACCCTGTCAAAACTCTCCTCTGTGCCAGATCTACTTTGTCACAGAAGGAGCCTGGTTTTCTCGTTACTGCCTGTTAT
>WWET01008124.1:10706-33748 GCA_011038615.1 Limnodynastes dumerilii | reverse complement strand
ATCCTAGGCTAGGTTCTCACCCACACTTCTGAGATTCGGTCACCATTTGTAAGTATTAAATCTAAGATGACCTCTTTGCGAGTGGGCTCTCTCACCAGTTGCTTAAGGGACACTCCCTGAATTTGTCTTTGATCACTGGATCCTAGGTTCTCACCCACACTTCTGAGATGCGGTCACCATTTGTAAGTATTAAATCTAAGATGACCTCTTTGCGAGTGGGCTCTCTCACCAGTTGCTTAAGGGACACTCCCTGTAATGAATTTGTCTCATCCACCTGAGCACTACCCCTTGGTGTTGTCTTTTTCATTCCTGTCCCAGCTTAGAGCCAGGGAGGTAGTGATTTTTTATTTTCTGGTACGTCTGGGGCTCACCTGCACTTATGCCGCTCTCCCGTGTCCACAGATCCAAAGCTCCCCGGTCTATTCCTCTGGGGATGACGAGGGAGGAGGTGTGTGTTCGGCCTCAGTCCGTGGGTACCCCTGCATGTGCCTCGGACGCCAGGGAATGCAAGTGCGCCTTGGCGCCCTCGCAAATGGAATTCCGCCGGAAATGCGCCATGGAACACACATGCTGGAATGCATAGTGCATAGCAGCGGCCATTTTTCCGAAGACCAAATTGAAATTTGACCCCTGACTTCTCAGGAACCGGAAAGGGAAGAAATTTCCGGTTCATAGTGTTTTTTAGAACGCTGCTACAGCACTGTCATGTAGGTGATTTGGATTCCAGCATGGATGACAAGCGAACACCGACCAGGAGGTCTGGGTGAGCCCTATAGTTATTATCGTTCTTGTTTAGTTAGTTAGTGGTTAGTGTAGTTAGGTAGTTAGGGTTTTTAGTATTATGTTTAGTGATAGTATTTTATTTATTAGGTCCGATACCAGCAAAAGCCGTAAGGATCAAGAATCTGCTAAATAAAAACAAACTAAGCAGTCCAAGTTATCCAAGTGTGTATCTTTTGATAATCACCTATCTGAAGATGCAACATCTAAAACATTTGCAGATTGCTCAACTAAACACCTACTACCACCCCAACATCTGAGTTTGTACAATTAATAAAGACAGCACTCGCTGATACTTTCATTACAGGGGATGATTTACAAAAAATGTCAACTAAAAGACCTAGGTCAGTTTTGTCAGAAGATTCCGACAGATCCCCCCCCAGGAGGGTATCTATTATTCGCCTGACTCTGGGTCAGAAAGGGAGGAACAAGAGCTAGTGTCTTTTAATCCTGACTTAGTGGAAAATCTTCTGAAACTTGTTTATAAGGTACTGCAGGTGCAAGAGGCCAAAAAGGATACCTTACTCCAGGATATCTTGTTTAGAGAGCCCAAAAGAAAGAACAGGGTGTATCCTGTGTCCCAAGTTATAAGGAATATTATCACGGAGGAATGGAAGTCCCCTGATAAAAAAACAAAAACGTATCCTTTAATAGAATCTCTAAAATGTATCCTTTCACGTCTGAAGATTCCAGAACATGGGATGAAGCTCCTTGGGTAGATGCAGTAATATCCCGCATATCAAAAAAGACCACACTACCTTTAGAGGATGTTAATACGTTCAAGGATAACATGGATAGAAAAACTGAAATCAATCTTAAGAAATTACATTGTCTTACTGGGGCCACACTAAGACCGGCCGTAGCATCAGCAGTAACATCCAGAGTGATGCGCACATGGTGTGAGGATCTGGAAAAGAATGTGCTAGACGTGTTAAAAGAGGGGAATTGCATAAAACATTGCAGGACATTCAACTTTCAACAGAATTCTTATGCGAGGCGTCTTTGGATTTGATTAAACTTGCCTTAAGATCAATAGCTACGGCATCCGTAGCCATAAGGGTCTTATGGCTTAGACCCTAGGCAGCAGACGGCCAGTCTAAAAGTTGGCTGGTCGCATTACCATTTCTTGGCGATAACCTATTTGGGAAAAAATTGGATGAATTAATCCAGAGAACATCAGGAGGTAAATCCAACTGGTTACCTCAAGACAAGCCAACCAAGAGACCGTATTTTGTAAAACCTGCAAGAACCACTCAGGCAGAGTATAAGGAGGCCAGGACATACAGACCTGGCAGATCATACATAAGAAGATTTCAACAGAGTCCAACCAGAAGCTTCTTTCATGCACAAGGAAGCAGACTGGGGAGACCCTATCGTCCGTTTCAGCAATGACGCCAGAAGAAGTCCAGCTTCAGTTACTGCAGTGGGAGGCAGGCTGGCGAGATGCTTCCACATATAAAACAACACCATCACCGACAGGTGGGTTCTCGACATTCTTTTGTAGGGGTACAGAATAGAATTCTTTCACACAGGGATAAATTACTTTGTAAAATCACAACACCCCAGATGCAGAGAGGAAGGAAAGGCACTACGCCAGGACCTGTCAGAGCTCATTCAAAAAAGGTGTCATAAAGAAAGTCCCTACAAATCAACAATATCAGGGCTGTTACTCAAATCTTTGTAGTAAAAAAAGCCACAGGAGGATTCCGGACAATCCTGGACCTAAGGCCCCTCAATCGCCATGTGAATGCAAGGAAATTCAAGATGGAATCCATCAGATCCATACTAACATCGCTTCCAGCATGGTCCTTTCTAACATCCATAGACCTAAAAGATACCTACCTGCACGTTCCTGTGGCCACCAAGCATCAAAGATTCCTAAGATTCATGATTTTCAAACACCATTTCCAGTATATGGCTCTGCTCTTCAAGCTTTTAACATCCCCCAGGACATTTACCAAGATCCTAGCCCCTCTTATGGCAATCATCAGACACATAGGGATACACATTTGGCCGTACTTAGACGACCTCCTAATAGCAGCACCTTCAGAACAGGCAGTTGCTCACACAAGACAAGTACTCCAACTATTAGAAGATTATGGGTGGCTCATAAACTACAAGAAAAGTCAACTCCAGCCAACACAGGTAATCACATTTCTGGGAGTGATTTTAGACACAAGATCAGGGAACGTCTTTCTGCCGCCAGCAAAACTAAACACCCTTCAAGAAGAGGTAATGTACCCAAGAAGCAGACCATGGGTCACATCGGGAGAGTATCTCAAGGTGCTAGTTCTCATGTCCTCAGCGCTAGAAACAGTGGTGTGGGGACGATTCCACATGAGAGCTCTACAGATCTGTTTCTTACAACAATGGAACAAAGACCCACATTGCATGGATCAACTTATGCGTCTAGACCAGATGGCAAGACAAGACCTCATGTGGTGGGCGCAAGTGACAAACCTGTGTGCAGGGAAACCTTTCAGATGCAAGCGGTCAAGGGTGGGGAGCCCTGTGTCAAGGTCTATGGGCCCAATGAATGTGGGACGAATAGGAACTATCTCTCCACTCCAATGTCCTAGAGATGCGGGCTGTGATACAAGCATGTAAGCACTTTCAGGACCTGATCAAGGAACAGCACCTCAAAATTCATTCAGACAACCATTCAGTAGTGGCCTATATCAATCACCAGGGCGGCTCAAGGAGCAGGAGTCTGATGGCAGAAAAACGCAAGCTTCTCGCAGTAGCAGAACATCTGGTGTTAAGCTTATATCAGCAGCTTATATTGCAGGAACCGAAAACATACAGGCAGGAACAAGATCGATCCAGGGGAATGGGAATTGGATCCAGCAATCTTTCAAAAGATCACACGGCGATGGGGTGATGGGGTGATCCCGAGATAGACCTCATGGCTACCAGGCACAACGCAAGGGTAAGAACATATATGTCAAGATACAGGGAGCCACAAGCCGTAACAACAGACGCCCTAACAGCTCCATGGGAATTCTCTCTAAGGTATGCCTTCCCCCCAATTCCACGCATTCCACGACTTTTGAAAAGAATATCTACAGAAGGGAAAAGAGTGATAGTCATCCTTCCATTTTGGCAGAGGAGAGCCTGGTTCTCCCGGGTACTTCAACTAGCTTCGGACAGGCCTTGGAGACTGCCGACTTACCCAGAGCTTCTAAGACAAGGAAGAATGTTGCACCCAAATCCTCATGGTCTGCAGTTGACAGCCTGGCTGCTGAACGCAGGCTACTAAGGAAAAGAGGATTCTCAGAAAAGGTGATCTCCACGTTACTTAAGGCCTGGAAACTTTCAACTATCAAGGTCTATTATAGAATATGGTCCATCTTTTCTCATTGGTGTATGAATAATAATGTTTCCTACCATCATCCTTCTATAAATCAGTTACTTGATTTTTTTTACAGGAAGGCCTAGATAAAAACTTGGCCATAAGTTCTAGTAAGGTTAAGGTTTCAGCCTTATCAGCCATGTTGGACCGGGACTAACAACCGATATATTAAAAGATTGATCCAGGCTGCTTCCCATATCAGACCAGTCTTTAAAAATCCCGTTGCTCCTTGGGGTCTGAATCTAGTCCTTAACGTACTCAAGCAGCCCCCCTTTGAACCATTGCAAGAGGCAAACTTCAAGTATCTAATTATGAAGGTAGCTTTCTTAGTAGCCATAACTTCTGCTAGGAGAATATCCGAGCTTCAAGCTCTCTGGGTGGAAGGGGCCATTCATGTGTTTCCGTGACAACAGAGTTGTTCTCCGCACAAACCCCACCCTTTTAAGAAAAGTAGCATCTGCTTTCCATATCAGCCAAGAGATTGTGTTACCTACTCTCTGTCCTTCTCCCAAGCATCCTAAGGAAGTTCTGCTTCATTCTTTGGATTTAGTGCGTGCCTTTAAAGATCTATGTGAACAGAACAAGTGCGATCAGGAAATGTAAACAGTTGTTCATATTAACTGAGAGTAAAAGAGGACAGGCAGCATCCAAGGCTACCATAGCAAGGTGGATAAAGTCCTGCATCATGGAAGCATAAACCTTGTCTGCTGGTTCCAGCGACAGTCAAGGCACATTCCACTAGAGCTATAGCTGCATCCTGGGAACAAAAGGCCTGCCTTCAAAGGAGAATTATGTAAGGCAGCCGGATGGGCCTCTGCTCACACATTCACCAAGCATTACAAAGTTGATGTCTTGGCTTCAGCAGATGCCCGATTCGGAAGGAGAGTACTTTCTGCAGTAATTTAACAGGTTGGTAGTTATCCCTCCCTTCTTGATTGCTTAGGTAAAAGTGTTAGTGCTGCCTGGGAGGAGGAAGAAGAAATGTAAGATAATTACCTGATAATCCGGTTTCTTTTACTCCTCCATGGCAACACTAACCGCCCTCCCTAATTTGTACAAGTTTTCAATTTGCTTACCTATGCTTTCCTATCTTTATAGCTTTGTGGAGAAAGAAGACACCGGCAAGGGGAAGTGGTCACCCTTATATACAGCTTACGGGTCTTCATACTTCCTGTCCTTAAATGAATAAAAAAATAGCATAAAAATAATAAATAAAAAGAAGTACTTACCATCTTGATTAGGATCCCATCTTCCAAGCTTTTAATCCGTGGGAGAGGTCTTTAAAAAATAAAAAACCCTATGGCCCGACCCAACTCATGTCTGCTGTCATTGGGGTATATTTATACGCTTGGGCAGCCAGTGAAATCCCGTTTCTATGGTGACCAAACGTTATTTTTTTATTTTTCAAAGACCTCGCTGTATGAAGGGGAGTATTTGTTCACAAATCTGGGCCATATATCCAGTCTCTCATGTGACATAAGCCAGAAGCTAGGTTATATTCAGTTATATCAACTGTCTGAGCTTTTTTAAACTAATGTGTGCCCTCCTCCCGTTTCATATAAATCATCTAAATATGGAATATATAGTTTGAGTGTCTTTTTTGTCAGGACAACAGGTAGAGCCTGCATGGCATATTATAGAATAGAAGAGAGACCAGATAGGAAAGGGTGAGGTTTTCCTACACCTTGATGTCTCTCGTTATCTCGTTATTTTATGTATATTTTTATCAATGTTAAAATATTAGTAAGTATTTTCGTAACAAAATCCCTATTGATCAATTCATCAATTATTTCTGAGCATAATTAAATGGAAACACATTCCCCCAAGGCAGATATCTTACAACTTGATTAAGCTAAAAAAAATTGTTAATTTAGAGGTGTTTATTAGAAGTCCTGAAACCACTGTGTATTGATGTATTTTTTATAAGGGTTTTTTTTTAAACAATAAACAGTAACAGTTCCGAAAGGCAGTCATTTTTATTTATTGGTTTCCTATAGATAGTCCTTGGACCTATTGTCAAGTTTAACAAGAGTGATGACAATTAGCAGCCCTGTCTTATAACTTGATTCAATGCTATCGGTAATAACTAATCATGTAGTAGGTGACGTAAAAGTATCTGATTAGTTTTACAAATGCCTGATGTTTCAGTAGGTGGATGGAGTCAATATATCGTTTAGGTTTAGCTCCTACTGCTTTTTCCACTGTTATATTTAGTTTTTTTCCTCTGTGGCCTAGGAAATTAACTCTTTTACCAAAATATTCCTATTTGTATCTTTCTGTACAATGATCCTCTATAACTTACCTACATATTTGTCTGCATTATTTTCAGTATTCCATTCAGTATTCCATTCATATATCTGAGCTGAACAAAAAAAACCTTTTAATAAAAAACATGATTTTTTTTAATTAAATGATGTTGCTTGCTGTTTGTGCCTTCCCTTTACAAGCTGAACCTATGGGTCCTCTCAGAATACACTGCTCAAAAAAATAAAGGGAACACTAAAATAACACATCCTAGATCTGAATGAATGAAATATTCTTATTAAATACTTTGTTCTTTACATAGTTGAATGTGCTGACAACAAAATCACACAAAAATTATCAATGGAAATCAAATTTATTAACCCATGGAGGTCTGGATTTTGAGTCACCCTTAAAATTAAAGTGGAAAAACACACTACAGGCTGATCCAACTTTGATGTAATTTCCTTAAAACAAGTCAAAATGAGGCTCAGTAGTGTGTGTGGCCTCCACGTTCCTGTATGACGTCCCTACAGCGCCTGGGCATGCTCCGGATGAGGTGGCGGATGGTCTCCTGAGGGATCTCCTCCCAGACCTGGACTAAAGCATCTGCCAACTCCTGGACAGTCTGTGGTGCAACGTGGCGTTGGTGGATGGAGCGAGACATGATGTCCCAGATGGGCTCAATTGGAATTAGGTCTGGGGAACGGGCAGGCCAGTCCATAGCATCAATGCCTTCGTCTTGCAAGAACTGCTGACACTCCAGCCACATGAGGTCTAGCATTGTCTTGCATTAGGAGAAACCCAAGGCCAACCGCACCAGCATATGGTCTCACAAGGGGTCTGAGGATCTCATCTCGGTACCTAATGGCAGTCAGGCTCCCTCTGGCGAGCACATGGAGGGCTGTGCGGCCCCCCCAAAGAAATGCCACCCCACATCATTACTGACCCACTGCCAAACCGGTCATGCTCGAGGATGTTGCAGGCAGCAGAACGTTCTCCATGGCGTCTCCAGACTCTGTCACGTCTGTCACGTGCTCAGTGTGAATCTGCTTTCATCTGTGAAGAGCACAGGGTGCCAGTGGCGAATTTGCCAATCTCGGTGTTCTCTGGCAAATGGCAAAATGCCAAATGTCCTGCACGGTGTTGGGCTGTAAGCACAACCCGCATCTGTGGATGTCGGGCCCTCATACCACCCTCATGGAGTCTGTTTCTGACCGCTTGAGCAGACACATGCACATTTGTGACCTGCTGGAAGTCATTTTGCAGGGCTCTGGCAGTGCTCCTCCTGTTTCTCCTTGCACAAAGGCAGAGGTAGTGGTCCTGATGCTGGGTTGTTGGCCTCCTCCACGTCTCCTGATGTACTGGCCTGTCTCCTGGTAGCGCCTCCATGCTCTGGACACTACACTGACAGACACAGCAAACCTTCTTGCCACAGCTCGCATTGATGTGCCATCCTGAATGAGCTGCACTACCTGAGCCACTTGTGTGGGTTGTAGACTAAGTCTCATGCTACCACTAGAGTGAAAGCACCGCCAGCATTCAAAAGTGACCAAAACATCAGCCAGAAAGCATATCTATCGATCGATCGATCGATCAATCTATCTATCTATCCCACAGTTTTGGGATTTCTGTTTAAATTCCCTTTCCCCTCTTCTGATTTTCAAGCTTATCCCTTCTGAATTTTTTGTAAATCCTAACGTAACCCTTTGTTCAACCTGCTGCTGATTTTTGTGCTTTGTGTCTTGCTCTCTGACCCTGCTGAAGAAGACATGTGAGAGGTTTATGTAGTTAAGTGAACTATCTTTTTGTTATAATGTCTAAACTTCCTCCATCACTTTGACCACTGCTTCTGAATGTAATGGCTTTTCCAGTCTCTGCTGTCCCACTTGCACAGAAAACAGCAGTACTTGTGAAACAGAGTTGAAGTTGCAGCAGAACAAAATGCCTTTTATCACAGACATACTTCTCGACTTTTTATTCAGCAGAAGTTTCATGCGCCCATGTGTTTCCTTCAAAGCAACAGCATAAGCTACTGGTACAGAGGGTAACGTTGCTGTTGTGGATTAAAACAGCTTTTGAGCTTGTTGTAAAGGCACCAGTGAATGGACACCAATCTACTTGTGACCAAGGGCCGGATCCTCACCTACGCGTGCCTTAAGGGCGCGAGAGGTCATTACGGATGATTGCGTAGCGGGGAGTGCACGCCTCCTGCACTTCCCACTCAAGTAAAGTCTGGACACTTACCTTAAAATTTTCAACTAGGTCTGCAGCCTTACGGCCACAGAGAGTTGTAATGGACCTCCCACTGCCCCGAACCCTAATTTATATGGCTCCTCTCCTCCTCTGGTGGAGATACGAGCATCCTAAATTGGGGTTGCAGCCCCATTATCGTAACCACTGGCGTATGTAACTATGTTATGTACGCCAGCCGGTATGCATTCACAGATAGGTTGTGCGTATGCGCACAACCAACAGGACAGGGGAATTACGATATCGGAATTCCCCTGTCGTACCTTATTCAGGATCTGTCCCCAAGTTCTTCCATAACAGACATAACATAACATCATGGCAAAATATAAGTCAATGGGCAAGTTCATGGGCAAAGAAATACTTAAAGCCACAATGTCTCTTTGTTATTGTTTACTATACTTCCTGTATGAAACACACTTCTCTCTTAGTGTGTACTTCTTGGCTTATGCAGCTGTAGAGGCTGTCATTCTATGTCCACGGCCCATAGCAACCGATCAGATTCTAGCTCGCCCTTTCCTGTACTTAAAAATGTCAGCTAGAATTTGGTTGCTATGGGCAACATCTATACTTTTCCTTTCTTGCAGTTTAGTAAATCTGGTCCCAAATCTCAAACAAGTTCTATGAGATCTCCTTGGGTAACTAATTCAGGAGACGGACAGGGAACATCAAAGGTCAATACTAACTTGATCATCACCATGCTCTGTAGGCTCCATATCTCGTTTAGCTCACTGAATTGCGAACCTTTTTTGAGGGCGTCAGCTCAGGAGTTTCTTCACTGTGAGGCACAGGGCTCATGGTAGATGGTAATTCCTGGTTTATCACATGTTTGACCTGGATGTGATGTCAAAAATGTTTATCAAACAAAAATAGCCTGTCTGCACAGTAGTCTTTTGGTTCCCTTCCAAATCTGTAAAATTCATGTATCAAGAACCCTTTGATCAATTTGTACAGAGTCTGACTCAAGTGAGACCCAGAAACATTGAGGGGCCTAGTCTTTGTCTTGGCCACCATGTGTCCAAAGTAAAACTCATAGCACTGCTTCAGGAGTGGAGTCAAACAGCCTCTGCCATTGCTCTGCAAGGCAGAAAAGCACAGTGCAGCATTCACGGTGCCGCTGATGTATCAAAATCTATGACCATTCAAGTCAGCATGGAGAACACGTATACAACAGCACAGATTATCTGAAGAATTTCTCTGCGCACCGTCCAGTTATTAATGCAGGTCCGTGGGACGTCACATAGCGGACCCTGTGCATGAGTCCCGGGCCACACAAATTCTGATGGCAACCCTGGACATGGTATAACATCATATCCTGTGGGAAGCTGCAGATTCAGGACTATCATAAAATAAGAATAACATAATTTACAAAATGGTGGAGTTGCTAATTCACAGGTTTTGTTATTCGATTACACGGGTTATAGACTTGCACTAAAAAAAGCACCTTAATAAGGAGTCAAGCCGGCTGACAGTTTAAAATAGCCTGCCTCCATATATCACAATAAGATTATTACTTGTATCACATTCATTGTTATACACTGGTTCACAGTAAAATTAAATCCCTGCAAAGATAGAAGTCAACAATGAAAAAGGCAAACAGAATTATAGATACCAGTGACTTGAACATTGGACAGGTGAAGGAAATCCTCAATATATGCTGTTGTGATATTCCACACTGTGGTTGGTTAGTATGAGACAAATGGCCTATAGTGGATATAAGGGCTATGTGACAATACTAGGACAGAGGACCTATAATACAATAAAAGGAGGTCATGAGTTTGATTCCCAGGGTAGGCCTTATCTATGTGGAATTTGTATGTTCCAGTGACTGAATGTGTTAGGGTTTTTAGTATTTAACTCCAATAGGGGTACTGATGTGAATGTCTAATATTCTATGTAAAGCACTATGGACCTTATTCACACTTAAGAAACTTTAGAAGATACTATACGTGCGTAGTAACTCATTTATGCAATCTACGTACCATTTATGTTCTCCTATTAAATATGTACGGTCTTAAAAGACCACATGTACTTGAGGAAGAGGAGAGAGGCTTGCCGTGGCAGCCTCTGGGCTGATTTAAGAAGAGTGGGAGAGGTGAGGTATGTTAAGGAGCCGGGGAGGGCTGGGTACAGGAAAATACGTTTGCATTCCCCTTCTTAAGAAGGAGAATACAAATGGGAAATTAGGGAAGCCCTAGTGCACTAGGGGTGGGGGGAGAGGAAGCTTTAAGATAGGTGCGGATACATGCTTATCCACACGCACCTTCTTAAAGCATTCTTAATTATGAATACGGTCTTATGTTCACCTCCAATTGCTAATGGGGGCATACGATGAATCCCCATAAGGTTGAACTCTCTTATAGAATGGTTAAGTCTCACCCAAAAGCCTCACCACTGTCTTGCCACCTTCTAAGGTACTTTAAATGGAGGAGCTGTGACTGTTTATCTGTTCCTTCAGCACATGGCTTGTTTTGCCTACAGTTATAGTTATAAGGAGGTACAGATGATCACATAGACCACAAATCTGGTATTATCTGAAATGACATTACTAATATTATATTATTGCTCACGAACTAGATTTATAAATTTTTTTCTTGTGCTCATCTGACTGCACATCAGGAATCCCAGACAGCGATAGCAACCTGGCTGTTTACTGAGAAAATGAGAAGCATTACTGTCCACTTGACTTCTAACATAGTTTTGTGTAGACTTTTCTTGTGGCTCGGTAATTTATCCATGGTTATAATAGGCTAAAGTGATCTTGCTGCACTTCTACTGAGGTGATTGCATTGGGTCACCTATGAGATCCTGTCTTGCGTTTTTTGTTTTATAAGGCTGTGTGGTGAGGGTTGCTTCTCTGAATAGTAGATTAATTCTCTATTCAGTATCCCCTCTGTTAAATTTATTAATAGTTTCCTCCATTTGTATTTGGGTCGAGTCTATAGCCACCTTTTTATTCTAACCACTTGTAAGCATGGTAAGGTTCTGCGGGTGATGACTATGGGCATGTAGGAGAGTGTTCTTAAGAATATGCTTATTATAAACCTTTTGTTTCCATCCATAAATCCTAGAAACCGCAAGTAGTCACAGCAATCCTCGTTGTGTAGGAAGAAGTTCTTTCTACCTCCAACATGCCGGGGCCATATTCAGCACCATGGCACAACCCTGCTTTTGAAAGTATTCTTTACCATCGAAACCAAAATCATTACAGGTTGCTTTGTTGTTTAACAAAGAAATAAGCAAAACCACTGGGAGTCCCTGGTATGTGGGATTGTCAGCAATTAACTTGTTAATGGCTTCCATACCCTCCTCATGTGGAATGTTAGTATATAAGTTGGTGACATTTATAGTGCATATATAATATTCCTTAGGTAAAGTTGTTAAAGATATAAATTTAATGAGAGATGACCGTTCCACATTGACTTTTGTATAGCTCTACTCTTTACCTTATGCGTTTTGTAGAGTTTGTCAGGGGGTAACAAGGTCGGGTCTAAGCATAGCGACCCTGCTCACGTGATCGAGGAGGGACAGGTGGAAACGAGGGTCTTGAGATCAAAGTGACAGCCTTTTAGGTAGTGGAGGGGTTAAGTGCATCAGTGTAGGAGGGAGGGTACTTTTTTTTTTTAACATTATTTGGGGGTATTAAATGTAATTTATTCGTTGTAGGGGGGCATGAAATGTTTAGTATTTTGTTAGGGTAGGGGCTGGCCCTATATTTTATTTAAGTGCTAGTAGGGGTATGTATTTGTGTGTTGTAACGGATGACAGGGCATGCTGGCACTTGTGGTTCTCCAAGCGCTAGCATGCCTTGTCATCCTTGGACATGCTGATGATTGTAGAACTACAAGCATCAGCATGCCCTATACATGCAAAAAAAAAAATTCAGGTTTCCGACGCTAGAAAGAGATTTGTTTACTGTTGCCATAGCAACCCTGGTTTTTGGTGGTAATGTGAAAGGGGTATAAATTAACCTCTCTGATTAGTAGTGTTTTTTTTCCTTATGTGGTTAACTGCATATTACAAAGGCCACCTTATGAAATCATATAGTGCGTGTGATGCAGCTTTAGTGTAATGTTTGTATTATGTGGTGACATTATGAAAAATATGTTAAGCTCTTTTGTGAGGCAACAGAAACAGTTGTCTTTAATAATTAATTTCAGTGTGTCAGACCTAAGTTACATATTATGCATGTCTCTCTTGTAGGTTAATCAAAAAGCTGGAGCATACTTGGAAAGCACTTGTTCATGATGGGGTGAGTTGCAACATGACCATAGTCCACCTATTATATTTTCATTAAAAGCAATATTATCATAGCATAACAGTACCCAGAGAGGCTTCTTTCCACAAATTTGCATTACAGATTATTTGCTTTCTCTAATATCAAAAGGTGTACGGTATCTCAATAAATATAGGTTGCCCTGACATGGCATTATTCCATGTATTTCCTATTAAAAACATGTATGTATGTATAATTTTTGCTGTTTTTTTTGCTCAACAAGCCACATTTTTTTTCCTTTTCGTTCAGGATACTGTGTCTGTTCACAGACCAAGTTTTTATGCTGAACGTTTCTTCAAATTCATGACCAACACAGTGTTCCGAAAGACATCCTGTGAGTAGCCATTTTTGAAAAGTAGGTTTGTGTGAGAGCTGTTCTCCCTAAACAAGGTCTTATTTGGAAATTCAGCCCATTTAAACATGTTATTACTTCAATAAATCACAAATCAGACAACCTGAGGAAAAACTTCAAATTGCACGACTGAGGCAGTGCCATGTCAATTGAATATCTCTTGACAATCAAGATATGTGCACAACTACCAGGTGGCTGGTAAATATCCCAGCACACAAACAACGTGAAATTGTTGTGGGTCGAATATCGGTATTCATTATATGGGTCCTGGCTCCACCAGAGCGATAGGGTAGAGGCTACAATAGGATGGGATGGTTTAGTAGGTGGGTGGATCCTTGAAGCTTTAGTTATAGAAAGCACTCAACATGGAGCCATCAATCTTGAGCCATTAAAACCACTACTTATAGTCCGTATTTATAGTCCATTCTAATATCCTATTAATCTTAATGGCTGGATCCTAGGTTTGGCAACTGGAGAAACTTCTTATAGTTAATATTTGTAACACAAATGTTTCAAATGAACTCTCTGATGAAAATGTATTCTGCCTGCCCAAGAGAAATTTTCATCTCTGCAATTTTGGAATTTTCTTTTCTAAATTTTGCATGCAGATTGGTGAAAAAGTTTGAGAATAGTCTGATGGAAGTATAAATCTCAATTATTTAAGGGGGGGAGAAAGGGGAAAGTTCCAGAGGCCCACTAAAACCTTGGATTGAACGGTTATGTTTAAGTCACTGAAGTTGTTGAATATATGTATGTTTATGAAGATCACCATACATCAGGCCCGATTCAATTAGGAAAAAATCCTTCACCGGCGTATTTTTAACGCATTTTTTTTTATTTACCGGCGTTATTTTTTTTTGCAATTCAATTCTTTTTTTGCGTTAAAAATACGCCGTTTTTTTAACGATAAAAATCCGCACCTATGAGAGTTGCGGATTTTTAACGCTGCCCTATGTTGTGCTCCAATAGGGCATGCTGATGCTTGTAGAACTACAAGCATCAGCATGCCCATGGATGGCAGGGCATTAGGCACCATGCCCTGCCATCCAGGCACTGTGCACCCTCATTATACACTCACACTGTGCACCCTCATTATACACACACTGGGCCCGATTCAATTAGGAAAAATTCCTTCGCCGGCGTATTTATAACGCATTTCGTTTTTTTAACGATAAAAATCCATTAGGCACCATGCCCTGCCATCCAGGGACCGCTGAGCAGCTGCTAGGGGAAAAAAAAATCTCTCTGTTAACGCTGCAAATCACTTCCTGCTAGCAGGAAGTGCCGGGCGCTACTGAGGCTATTACCCAGTGCCTGAAGTATCGTGAGAACGTGATTTCAGGCACTGGGTAATAGTCTCTCACTAGCGCCAGTCACCTCCTGCTAGCAGGAGGTGATTTGCGGCGTTAACAGAGTTTTACCGACACAAACTTTTTGAAAACTTCGCCGACAATTGAATCGGGCCCATCATGTTGAATAAATACAAATACTCCTTACTTTACTAAAGAGGACTTATTTTGTTAACTTTTAAAATTATCATACTTGCGTTGTTTATATTTGTAAGCCTTTGATAGCCGTATTGGCTGTAATTATTGGTTCATGCTAAATAATAGTGGATAAAACAAATTCAAAATTATTTAATTTTTTTTCTGCCAAAGACCAAAACGCACTCATTTTGTTGATCTAAGTCAAGAATGGTTTTAAGGTGAACATTCGTATATGCAGACCAGGAAAATATTGTATATCATATAACAGTACAGGATTTTAATTAGTCTAAAAAATTTTTTGCAGAATTAGCATCTCAACCAAAATAATGTGGGCTTTGCGTTCAATTGAATCAGACTCTGAGAGTCAACCAGCTGGCAGTCATTGAAAGCATTGCACAAAGTTTACTGAGTGACCCCTTTTAGAGGCAATGCTTATCTCAGACTTTGTCAGGAACCAGCTACCAGCTATGCCTGCGCTGTTAGAATAGAGTTAGGCTGTTGGAGGGGGGACTTAGGGTTAGTGGGTGTGTTGGGGGAATCTTACTTTGCTTTAAGAGCACAGTGTGCGGTTGCTATCGATTGCTATGTTAAGCAATCGATATCCCAGCAGGAGCGAACGGCCCTATCGAAATAGATCCGTTAACTACGGGGACCCACACTCCTTATATACAATCATGTTGCTTGAAAGTGTCACTAGTCGCTTACATAGACTAAAAATGATGGTGTTATTCCTAGAGGACTTTTTATTGACAAGGTTTTTTTCATTTGTTTTTAGTGACGCTAAACATTTAGAGCAAACTTAACTTTAGCAAATATGTATTTCTATGTCTAACTTCCTGTCCTCCTCTTACTTTACTTTGATTTTATCATTCTGCAAAGTATATGCATCTATATTGCTTTTGTCCAATTAGCATTGAAGTCCTCTCCTTCCAAGAAGGGAAGAAGCACGCTTCTTGCTTCTCGTCCCATGGGACCTTCTGCTGCATTCTCTGCTGGCCAAATACCAACTGAGCAGGAACAAGTGAAGTATGACCTACGTGGAGTACGCAGCTATCCAACTTTGGAGGATGATGGTGAGATTAACCAGATATCCAGATTTATCCAGAAATAACAAAAAACACACTTGCTTACATACTTTGAGTTCACAGTACAGTTTACAAAGTATCAGTGGTTTTAATGCTAAAACATCTGTTGAAATTTCTTTTAGAAGCAGTAACTCTTAATTGTTAAAACTTTTTTAATTGAATAACTATTTCATGAGGCTGCTATACAGTTTGTCTTAAAAACAAAACAAAGCAAAACACTGATGCATCACTAAAAATACAGTTAGGGGCAGGCCCGATGACAAGGGGGACAGCTGTGACAGGCCCCAAGGTTCAGAGGGACCCCTGCAATACACTATTGAGGAGGGATTGGGCCCCCGCATACATGAGTGTACTGGGCTCCATGATTTCTGTTGCCAGGCCTGGTTAGGGGTGTCATGATGCTGTTGTTCTCTGTGCACCAAAATCACTAATATTTCAAAACATTTGGAGTTATCAGTTGCAGTAAGACTAGGGTAGAAGAATCTCTGTTAGTAGGAAAAAGTAGAAATAAACATGTGGTATGGTTTCTTTAACCACTAATGTAACAGATGCAATTATCATATTCACCTTCATTTTATTTACAATCACAATATTTCCGCATGTTCTTGGATAGCTTAGCATGGATAACTTTGAAAAAACTATCTTGGTCTCTCTACATAAAAGAGGCTTTAGGTAAGAGACTGCCAACTACTGACCACAGATCGTATCAACGTATCACTCAGAAGAACTATGTATAGAACTGAGGTTCTGTAATAGGAGTTTTACAAATACAGAAGGGCTTTCTAGTTTCCAATAAGAAAGGAAAGGGACAAACTATCTTTTGGCATCCCTGCATGAGCTTATTCCTTTTCAAAAATATCTGTATACGTCCGTTTTACTTATAACGTAACAAATGCTAGCCTGCAGTATATTTATTCCTCAGATTTTTCTTTGTACTTCCTTAGGCCGTGCAGACTTACTACCCTGCACTCCTCCATCTTTTGAGGAGGCAACTACTGCCTCTATTGCTACCACCATGTCTTCCACTTCATTGTCCATTACAGAGCGCTCTCCATCTGAAACCTCAGAGCATCCTCGTTACCGGTAAGAAACATGGTAAATCATGATATGGTATTTATTATAGCTTAGGCTGTAAAGGGACTGATTCCAACCTTTTAAATAAACCCCTGAAAAAATGTGTATGTATGAACATAATATAGAAGTTGATGATGATTGATATTCAGCAGCCAGTATGTTCAGCCTCAATCTTTTTCATCTTTTACTTACATCTGCACTTGCCTGCTTCCCTTCCATTTCACGTTTCTCTTTCTGTTTCTAAAGGCATAGCTGATAACATATAGAATTTGTAGGTTTACAACAGTATGACTGGTTGTCTATCCTTGCTCTACTGTCATGTCATCATGATGTTGCACACAATGTAAGTTTGGGCCACCACATGGAGCCAGGTCTGCACAAATGATTCCAACCTTACGTTTTTGGCACTTCTGGGTCAGCAAGAGATGTTTGGTGTAATTTGCGGATGCAGTGTAGCCTTTCCAGACCCAATTAAATGCCGTTCTGACAAACCATTAATAATAGTCCTGATTTAAGATTGTAAAAGTTTTGTTGTGTACTGAAGTGTTTTCAGGTTCCCTGCTTTCTAATGAATATGTTAATATTAATTTGTTTTGTTTTCTTTCAGGCGACGTACTCAATCATCAGGATATGATGCAAGGTAAGTGCTCTCTGTAAAAGAATTGGTACCAGATGATTTACTTTAATCTTAATGTTTAGTTGTAAACACTTTAATCAGCAACAGTATCACTGTAGCATTCCTTTGGTAACAATATTGTACACTTTGTTACAAGATATTTGTGCAGTTGTCTTACCAAGGCATTTTTCATTAAACTTAAAATGACACCTATGATTTTTGTTTCAGTTATTAGTTTTTTCCTCCTCCTCCCTGGCAGCACTAACGATGGGTAAATCCCATTTGCTGTGTAGGGCCAGGACAGGAAATAAGAAGACCCCGGGATGGCATATAAGGACTGCCCCTTCCTCCTTCCGGTGTCTATTTATTTCCTGTTCTGTTAGGTGCCAGGGAGGAATAACCGTAACAGGGAGTTCTTAAAATTCCGCCGTGAATCCATCCGAACCCGGTGATTTATTGTTTCGCAGTGTTGTGATAGTTTTAGCTATTTCAGTTTCCGCTAGTTTAAGAATTCTTTTTGAGCCTCCGTAAGTTTGGGCAAGTGGATTTTATTTAGCAAAGTTTTGCGTAATTCCTGAAGATTTGGAGCAGTTGCGTATCGTTTTGTATAGTATTGATGAAATGCTAATTGGATGTCTTTTAAGGAGGTGCTAAAAGATTGTGAGGATCGATCTATAATTTTTAAAATATCTTGTCTCTTAGGGTGTAGTTTGACCATATTTGCAAGGAGTTTACCAGGCTTATTCCCCCACCTAAAGAATTTACTTTTGGAGTAGTCAGCCTAATTGAGCTTGGGACATTAGCAAGCTCTCAAGGATCTGTCTAGAGGCCTGGTAAGTTTGCATATTGTCATCGGTAGGGTTGGAAGAATATTTGGCAAAATTGGCTGTGACCTCAGAGTATAATTTGGTATAAGCTTCCTTAAAAGCTCGTTTTTTTTTACCCTGATATGAAATGATGTGGCTCGTAGGACTGCCTTTGCAGCTTCCCTGAATAGAATAGGGTTATCTTTATGTATACCGTTATCTTGTTCATAGTCTCTCCACTTGTTATTCAGGAAAGTTTTGAAGTCATCTGAGGCGTTTAGATGGGATGGAAATCGCCAGCATCTATATCGTGAAAGCATCCGACTAGGGAGTAAGGCTAGGGAGATGGGTGCGTGGTCAGATATAATTATATTATGAATATTTGTGGAGGTAAGCCTAGAAAATAAGTTATTACTTGCAAGGATATAGTCTATTCGGGAGAATTCTCCACGGGTCTGACACGTCATGTGTAGTTTTAAGATATTGTATGTGATTGTGACTTTGGATCGTATGGGAGGGAGTGGGGGGGGGAATCTGTCCATGGTAGGGTTGTCTACTGAATTAAAGTCTCCAGCTATAATAGTATTTGGGTTGTCATGCTGCAATAGAAGCGTGCAAGAAAAAAGATCCCGTGTTGGCGAATTTGGGGCGTAAATGTTTAAAAGCGTGAATTTTTCTGACCCAATGAGCACCTCCAGCAACAAAAATCTACCCTGAGGTTTTTTGACAGTTGTCAATATTTCATATTGTAAGTTTTTACGGAATACTATAGCCAACCCTCTACTTTTGTTAGTGAAGTTGGACGTTATGCATTCAGCGACCCAGGGACCCTTTAGCGTATTTTCACTTTGAGACCAGTGGGTTTCTTGTAAAAAAGTTACGTCAGGGGACAAAGATTTTAGGTAAGTCTGTACTCTGCGCCGCTTAATCGGGGAGTTGAGACCTCCCACGTTCCACGAGACTAGCTTTACTGTTGGCGAGGAACTATTGGTAAATGGAGGTGTTGTGTGCAAAGATTGTACATTAAGGTGGGCCATAGTGTCGGGTATTTTTGGCAGTAATTGCTGTTGTGAACATAATTACCAGTTGACGACACCTGGGAGGATACCTAACGGAAGCACCAGATGACTCAGAACCTGCAAACATGAATATATGGGCAACATTTAAAAATCACGGTAGAGAAATCAGGGAAAATAGTCTAACATGGTGACCTGGATGGACTACGCGTGCTAGAATTGGAAGGGCCACTTCCCTCAAGATCGAAATGTGCAACAAACTCCCTAGCTTTGTCAGCATCATCAAAGATATGGACTTGGCCATTGTGCGTAACTCTGAGGCGGGCCAGGAAAGCTAAAGTGAATTTAAAGTGATGCTCATGTAATGCTGAGCAAATCAGGGCAAACACTCGTCTTTTTTTGGGAGACGTTATATGAGAAATCTTGGAAGATTAGTGTTTTGTTATTGTCAATTTTAAGCTCTTTGAGTCCACAATAAGTGCGGAGAATGGTCTCTTTATCTCTATAATTTAGATATTTTGCAATCACAGCCCTGGGCCTGTCACCCGTATTTTTACGCTCAGGTCCCAACCTGTGGGCTCTTTCAATAACCATGGATTGCATTTGGGATGACAGACCAAGGGCTGTAACCAGCCTAGATTGTAGGAAGTCAAGTAATTCTGAATTTTTTATTATTTCTGGGATGCCCAGGAACCGGAGATTGTTTCTCCTATTCCTGTTCTCAAGATCATCGATTTTATCTTCCATTTCTTTGAACCTTTTATTTTGGGTAAGGGTAGCATTTTGTAAGGCTAAATGGGCGTCATCTATATCACTGACCCTTTGCTCCAGCGTTATAATTCTTTTTGTGTTTGATTCCATAGTGGCTATTGCCGTAGTAAAGCAAGATTAAAGCGCTTCAAATTTAGTATCTAAGGCTAATTTCTGTTCCATTAAAGGAAATAGGTGAATGGATAATTCTCTAGCTGTTTCAGCCAAAGATGACTGGGAGCTTGATTCCAGTATGAGAATTTGAGAACAAGGAGAAGTGCCCTGTGGTTGTGGACAGGGGGGGTTTACTTTGCTGGAGGCAGCACTAGCTTGGGTATTGCGAGTTTTGCCCATTTTTGCGTCTTCTGGGTGCCCCAAATATCTTTTCATACCGTATTCAAGATGACAAGAAGACACAGGTAATTATAGGTATACAAGGGAATATTGTGGTTCAAAAAGCAGTGTAGAGCACTGCAGCAGGATAGTATTATCTAAAATGGATAGACCAGGTGGACATAGTAACACTATTCAATGGTAAGATAAAGCCAGCGGCCCTTTAAATGCAGATGTGGAAGGTCACCAGTATGGAAAGACTAAATATTTACATTATATTATTTTGGTAAGTAGAATAGTGATTGTTATGAAAAGCAATGGATCATAGCATGAAATATTGCAGTTCACACTTAATGAAACAAGCTCAAGCACTATAACCTGTTACAGCCTTGGTAGCAAACTGAATAAACGTAGAGTCTCTGTCCTCACATCAGGGAAGTCCCATGAGAGAAAAAACAGGGGGAAGACAACCAGGAATAACTTCCTTTTGTGGGGCACTTTTGCACTCCAGATATGAAGACAAGCAATAGTTGCCTTGGGACTCTAAGAGGGGAGGGCAGGAGCTATGAGAAAATGCCCGATGTGCCTAGGCCAAAGGTATGTTGAGAGTCCTAACCTCTTGAGACAAAAAGGGATTCAGCAACGTGGTTAAGAATAACAGGCAGTCTCCTATTTCTCAAAACCAGCACAAAGGCTTAGGTTGTAAGTTCTGGGCGCATAAAGGTGGTGCTGCTCAGGGTCTGTGGGGATGCCTCATGTGCAGAGTAGTGTGCACAGTGAATGGGCATATACAGGGTTACAAATATTGGGCAGTCCTAGGATGGCCGTACCACGTGACTACCTGACTGACGTCGCCCGGTGGTTCTTTGGTGCGATGCGCGTCTGGGTTGGTATCGTTCGGGATCCGCAGTGGCCAATAGAGCCTATAACTTGAATCTCAATCCAAATGTCAAGGCCTCAGGGAGAATGGAGCCCCGTGGATCCGTCCTTCCAGTTGCGCCCAAAGCTAGATGGCCGATGTTCGGGCCTTTTTGGCTGCTGCAGAGCGTTGTCCGTTTTCGGCTACCGCTTGCTGGGAGGTGTTTGGCAGATGGAGGCCGCCGCAGGATCAGGCAGGGATGGGGTAGGTTTTTCAGATGTGCCTCCGCTCCTGCAGTGGTCCCATGCACCGGTCTGGCCGACAGCCGCAGGGAATGTGGAGCCTCCTGGATCCGTCGAAGAGCTGCGTGCAGATCAAGATAGCCGACGTTCGCGCCCTTTGTGGGCTGCAGGGCGTCATGTGTACCCGTTCACTGCTTGCCGGGGAAGATTGCTTCGTAGATGTCACAGCGGGGTCCCAGGAAGATGAAGCAGGCCCTCCTCTCCGGTATTGGTGTTTTGCGCCGCTCCGGCCGGCAGCCAAGAACAGGGAACAGGCCTCCAAGCTACGCCCCGAAACACCTCCGCTCCGGAGGTTCCCCACGCGGTGACGATGGCAGCGATGCACTCCGCAAGTCCTGCGACCGCTATGCCCAGGCGTCGGGAAATGCTGCACGTTTGTCCGTTGAACTGGCCAATGCTCCCTAACACCAGTGCCCGCTATAGATGAACCCAATATGGCGGAAAAGCAGTTTTCGCGCCCTTTTTCCTAAGGGCCTGGACCTCCGGTGCAAGTGACGACAGGGAGCCGGAAGATGTCTGTACCTTGCCTGTCACTATGCTCTGCAGTTAGCAGCAGTTTCCACCAACTTTGGGGCTTTTGTTCAGGGTTTTTGGGGGTATAAAGTATGGCAGAGTGAGGAGCTCGATAAAAATGCATCCACCATGAGTGGCCTGCCCACCGGAAGTCCTGTCTTGCCTTCTAATGAAATCATGACTCAAAATATTGTTAGTAACAAATATTTTGACCTTTGTTATTGTAAGCTTTTTCCAGGGCCTCTTGCAGCTCCTTCTGTTACGTATAATAGTGTGGCATTCAGTAACAAAACAATGAACAAGTTTACTACTGTAGCCGATACAGCTCCTTGGTATTCTGGTCCAGACTGCTGTTAAGTTCACCCATATTTAGTACCCTCATTTTCTATTAGTCAAACTGTATGTATGCAGTCTGTGGAAAATTGTCTTCTGGTGCTGCATGCCAAAATTTATAGTGAAATAATTAAAAATGAAAAAACTGGAACACGTTAAAGTGGAAAATGTGGCCGTTTTTTTCTACTTCCTTTTTCAGAAAGCCACATTACATTGATTACATAAGAATATGACTGGGAAGGCGGAATCAGTGCAGAAAGGGTCTAGCACTAGCTGTTTGTTTTGTTAGGGAGATGATGATCCTGGGGAGTGCCTTTGAGGGGTGAGATTTCAGAGAAAATGACAGGTGTTTTACAATTTAGGAAAATGTGCTGCATTATAGAGAAAGGAGAGAGAGAGAGAGAGAAACAGCTCATAACGTTGCACATGTCAAGTAAGAGCCCTCTGCTGGGTGCACTGACACTGCCTTCACATGAGAGGAGTAAGATGGCCACTTCACTTGGATTTTCCTGATGTGCTGGTGGAGAAATCAGCTATAATAACTCCTTCTGGTGGGCTGGGGGTGTTTTTAGCTTGAGGGGGACACACAGTGAAAACTTCAGCTTACAGTTTGCTGT
>WWET01008123.1:21899-37559 GCA_011038615.1 Limnodynastes dumerilii | reverse complement strand
GCGATCGTCGTACTGAACGCACGCCCCTCGAGCGAACACTTCGCTCACAATACGCCCGCACAGGGGGAGTGGCAGGGAAAGTGAACGCCGATACGCTGTGCTTTAGTAAGCACAGCGCATCGGCGTAGTTCAGGATCAGGCCCTATATCTCACTGCACAGACATCCACATTGCAGCCCATTGGATTGAACACTCATTTCATCATTGTCCCTGGTATGAGGGCTCTTAAATGGATCATTTAGTTTATATTTAATTTTTTACATATTGGTATTTTAATATGTTGGTAGTTTATGTTGATTAAGGATTGATTTTATTTTTTTTATACTTTTGCTTTTTGTTTCTCTTTTCCCTGCATTATATGCAGAGAGCCCTCTCACTCTTTGGGCTCCATTTACTAAAATTGTTTTTTTTCAGCAAATTATGAATCGCCAGCCATCGCTACGATTTTCCAGCGATTGAAAAAAAAATTTACTAAGCAGCTTTTTATGCTGGCAATTTATAATTACCATCGATAGGCAGCGATTTTTCCATGGATAAATTGCAATTTTCTGTAGAAAATTTTCCGTGTAAAATCGCCACCGCTCATGGTCCGTTTTTTTTTTTAATCAAAAATAATTTTAAAAATGTGTAGCGCAGCATGCTAAGAACCCTTAGCATGCAGGCGCCAAGAGCACTACAAGGCACAGCATGGCCATGTGTTTCAGGCCTTGCTGTGCCTTCTGGTACTCTAAGAGGAAGGGGCCATACGCCCACACAGGGAGAGTGTCGGGGTAAGTGAACGCCGATACGCTGTGCTTTAGTGCTTTTTTTTAAAATCAAAAATCATTTTAAAAATGTGTAGCGCAGCATCTTAAGAACCCTTAGCATGCAGGCGCCAAGAGTACTACAAGGCACAGCATGGCCATGTGTTTCAGGCCTTGCTGTGCCTTCTGGTACTCTAAGAGGCAGCATGCCAAGGGTTGCAAACACAACCTTCCCGATCCTAGAAATAAACAATCAATAGCCCGCCGTTTTAATTAAAACTGTAAATGTCTCCATCGTCATATAGATTTTATAAACTACCCCATCTCTATTTAAGTTTTAATGGCATGTTCCCTTCATTCTCAATATTTAATGTATTGTCTCCCCCGCAATATATATTTTATGACCTATCCTCTCTGTCTAAATGTTTACTGAAACTGTGTGTTTTTCAGTTATTAGAAAATACATTGTTCACCTCCGATTCCAGATAACCATTGTGTGTCCCTCCTTCTTGTTAAAAACCCTAAAAGATAGTCTGTGTGAAGGATATTATTATATTCTGTTTCTATTGTGCAGTGTAAAAAGTAGAGCACATTCACATATGTAGCCCTTATAATAAAATAGCATTTAAATCAGATTCCACATACTCACTGTTCTTAAGTCTTCATTGTGGTCGTGCTTGCATCGGGACTCCGGCTCCTCTTCTACATGTCTGTGGTGCCCGGTGTCATCCGCACTCTGGCTTGTCCCTCCAGCGAATGAATATGGGCATTACAGGGGCCCCTTTAATTTTGCAGCCAAAGTGTGTGGCGCTTTCTATGAAAGCGACACACACAGCAGACGCTTTTAATTGGTGCTTTTGCATAGAAAGTCACCCATGATTTTACTAAGCGACGCTATGTAAAACATTGAAAAAATCGCCATGGCGATTTTTTAAAATGAAAGCGTGACAAATTTACGCTTAGTAAATGTGGAAACCACTTAATTGGAGATTTTTAGCAAACACGATTTTAGTAAATGGAGCCCCTTTATGTGAAATAAATCTAACCTTAAGACAACCAACATAAACATAGTATAAAGATATAGGAAAGAGGAACTAATAAATTTCTTCTTTTTTTTTTTTGTGCGTGTGTATTAATTTTTTGGGGACAGTTCATTTAATATTTGTACAGTATAGTAACATAGGGAATGATTCAGACTTAAGAAGGAGTTTAAGATTAAGAGAGGAAAGTTACTGCTAAGCTAAACCATGGTGATTGCAGGGGAGTCATATTTCATCTATTGCAAATAGTATTAGCGTTGAGAGGTGATGTTTCCTATCCCAAGTCTAAATAACTAGACAAGGAAGATGATGGTACGGCTTACCAGAAATACACACCGAAATAAATGATATAAAATCCAAAATTTATTTAAAACATAAGAAGCATAAAAATGATGAACAATATAATCCACAATATAATACCTATTTATAAAAATGTATAACATAGTAGTAACCCTGCAGGGATTTATGGTGAACTGGAAATAGGTAAGGATGATGGAATAGGTGCACTATAAGAATATATCCAAAGCTCATTCCTGTAATATGGAGCTCAGTTATTGATATGGCCAAACAGATTGCAGTATGATGGATAGGATTGTTGGAGCCCAGCTGTACGGTTGCTAGTTGTAGGACCACCGAGCAAAGAGCATAGTAAAAGTCCTGCAAATATAATCAGATAGTGCCGTGGAGGAATTAGAAGTAAATAGTGTGCCTGGAGACACCAGTGTAGCTGGTAAGTTCTTACCACATAGGGCTCTGATGATAGGTAGTAAATTGCTCTCGTGCAGCATTCTGACCTCCAAGGGGCACATACAGGTGGACGCTGTAGTAGAGATGAGCAGCGTGCTCCGGACAACCACCCGACAGTTGGCGGTGAGCTCAATAGGTAGTTATATGCAGATGGAGCTCCAATAAAGATGAAATAAGCTCTGGTGCAGTGTTCTGACCAAAGGAGCACTGTAAACAGAATAAACGGCGTGCTCCGGGCAGCAACCGAGCGGCTGGGAATGGGCTCAGCAAGATGTGATCAGCTGTTGGCCGCCGTATAGATGATTTGTTTAGAGTATGAAGATTTGAAAAAAAATTTGAAAAAAATTGCTTATAGTCTCTTTGAGGCTCCGTAATGTCGGCAGAGGTGATGGCTAATGGATAGAGGGCACCGGTGGAAAAACAGACTTGTTAGCACCTGGACAACTAGACGCGTTTCACTGTGATAGCACACAGTTTCATCAGTAGGATAGAGAGTCCATGGGTCCCACCTTATTTAAATCATGTTCTTAATTTGATGTTTTAACACCTGAGATAGGGGTGGGTACCTAAATATTGCTAAAAGGGGGGGGGGGTTGGTTACTCATAAATACATTTATGAAATACATTGGTTACTCATAGATACATTTGTCAATACATTTATAAACGTTGAGAACAAAGAATGAATAAATATATATACAGGGATATACAATTAGTTGAGACATTAATAATTATTAGATATGAGGAAGAAAATATGAGAATCAACTCTTGTTTTCATATGATCAATCTGATATATTATGGTCTACATCAGAACGATCCAATTTAGAATACCAGGAACATCAATTCAACGATTATTTGTTTGTGTTTCTAACAGAAAGAGGTAAGATGGGTGGTATGCAGTCCCCGGTTAGAAAATCCCAATTTCGAAAATCTGTATTTCGACCACTAAATTGCGAATTTTCGCTATTTCGAAAGTTCACAATTTAGAATTTTCGCTATTTCGAACGTTCCCTATTTCGAATGTAATAGGTTACAAAACATGCACATTTCGATTGTATTTCTATTTCGATTGTTGTATTTTCGATTATTCTCTATTGCTATTATTCTCAATTTCGAACAATTCTATTTCATAAAGCTCCCTATTCAGAATATACTTCTATTTCTACATTTCTATTTTCGAATTTTCTCTATAACTCCCTATTCAGAATATACTTTTATTTCTACATTTCTATTTTCGAATTTTCTCTATAACTCCCTATTCAGAATATACTTTTATTTCTACATTTCTATTTTCGAATTTTCTCTATAACTCCCTATTCAGAATATACTTTTATTTCTACATTTCTATTTTCGAATTTTCTCTATAACTCCCTATTCAGAATATACTTTTATTTCTACATTTCTATTTTCGAATTTTCTCTATAACTCCCTATTCAGAATATACTTTTATTTCTACATTTCTATTTTCGAATTTTCTCTATAACTCTATTATTTATATTATTTTTGAGTTTTATATATATATATATAAAACATGTGACAGTAAGAATATATAAAAGAAAACTAAGAAAGACAATCAATCAATTCATTACGAGTTAGATTCCCAAGTGACTTCTTAGGTTTTTGTATGAGATTTTTATTTAGAATGTGTCTTCTGTGCTCCATAAAGCGGGTCTTCAGCATGCGGGTAGTGCGACCCACATACTGAAGACCACACCTACAGGTCAGCATATAGACCACATATTGGCTGGAACTATTTATGAAAGACTTAATAGGGAATGTATTTTTGTTGCTGGCAAAAAAGAACAGTGTAATAGTAAAGCTGGTCAGTATCTGTGTGCAGTAAGCAATTCAAAGATATATTCCTGCATGTAAAGAATACAATTCACTTGACTTCCCCTGAAATCAAGTTGGTTTTGCCCAGGTGTAACTTTTCTCTCTTAGGACCTGATTTACAGATACGTAAGTGTGTTACATACGTGCGTGTTTTTACGCTTTATATAAACTGCGTATGCGCTGAACGCAAAAATACGCACGTTAAACCTAACCGCATGATTCACGCAAACGTGCCTCAACCTTCCGACCGATTCATGCAGGAGTCCAACACTAGCCCCGCATGCGTAGCTTGCAAGACACTTAATGCAAATGAGCTCCACACGGATTACTAATGCACAGTATGGGCGTGCCAATGCAGTTACGGGAGAGTCACAAGCAGGACTGCCTTGCATAGCAAAACATACGCACGGGAAAAGTTAAGGTAGCCCTCGACCACTCGTAAGTTGCTGAGGCCTGTTGTACTATATAGCAGTCCATGCACCCACAGAAATTTTATACAGCCATCAGCTTCTGATAATGTTCATCAATGCACATGTGCGATTAATGAACTCATATAAGGCTCACCTATTTAAAGCAATTGTTTAATGTTATTAAATAAATGAATTACAACAGTGACAAGGTACCATTTTATGTACTGTCTTTATTTATTTAATATTTTTTTTATATTATACTAAAATAATAATTTTCTAAATCAACATACTTCAACCGTTATTCTAATTTTATAAAAATGTTATTTTAAATATATTTATTAACTAAATATACTATTGTCTTATAAAAAAGTACACACCAAAAAATGTTTTATGCTGCTATTGTTTAAAGCAAATTATAACTTAAATTATTGTAGCATTCTTACTTAAAACCATGGTTAATGCACATTTAGTGGTTTCTAATTATTTATGTTCTAAAAACAAAAAAAGTATATTCAAAATAATATAATAAACGGTACTTATTCAATTGAAAAATAAACAGCTAAGTCAGCGATGAAAATGGAATGTCTGAATCACTACAAAAAAAGTACCCAAATTTACGCATGATTTAAGGGCCATATACTAGGTACTTTCCAATTTCTATGTACGGCATACATAAACACAGGAAAATATAACTGAGTGTGTGGGTGGAATTTCAATCGTAAGTGTGAATCAATTTTAAACTCCTTCTTAAGTCTGAATCAAGTCCATAGTAACATAGTTGATGAGGATGAAAAAAAAGACCCCAGTCCATCAAGTTCAACATATTATGGATCTCCTGCGATCGCTGTCTTTATAATTGAAATTAATCCAGATGAAACATCCTCCAATCTGTTGCAATCTGAAAAAAAAAATCCCTGCTGACCCAAGATGACCGGCCTATTTCTCCCTGGATCCAATACATTTAAATGAACTCAACAGATTGGAGGTTGTTTCATCTGGAATAATTTCAATTATTAGCAATTTTAATATCACCCACCTTTGTTTTTACGGGGTTGGGTTCCGAAAAGAACGGCCCTATTTCGATAGGGCTGTTTTCTCCCAGACAGTTTCGAACTGGCTGGGTTTTTGATTGTTTATGCCTCAATGAGACATAGCAATCGATCCACGGAGCACCAAACTTTTGGTGCTCTGAAAGGTAAGGCAAAAAACTACCCCAACCCTTCCCCTAATTTTAACCCTAACCCCNGTTTTGTTTTTAGGTTCTTATGTGACTTACGAGTGCCATAGGACTCCCTTAACTGTAGGTTCGCATTTGAATGCGTAGGGATAGTGGAACTTAACTTAAGAATGCGATAGGTACCTAAATATAGGCACCTAATAGCAATGAAACTCCCTCAGCACGCCCCCGGTTTTTAGGTTCTTATGTGACTTACGAGTGCCATAGGACTCCCTTAACTGTAGGTTCGCATTTGAATGCGTAGGGATAGTACTTAGGAACTTAACTGCATAACCGCGCCTTCATTTGGTCATTTAACTGCCTCTCTCCACCCAAATCTGCGTATCTGCCTAGTTACTTATTCACAGAACGCCCCTTTTTGCGTATGTTATTACGAACCTAGAGACTTTAGGTGCGTAATGTATAAGTACGTAATTTCATGCGTAAGTCCAACGTAAACAGCGTATAAAACTTACTACGCATGCGCAGTGCATCCGTTCTTGAATATACGCACCTAAAATTACGCATATTCTTAAGTGTGAATCAGGCCCTAGGTTACGTTAAAGTACAAAGCTAAACTATCCTTCTTAGTCAATTAGTCAAGGATTACAGGTGTTCCCTCTCTCTTTTGCATAGCCATTCATTCTTTCATCCTTCCGTGAATTCCATAACTTTGTGGCTCCCTTTGAATCTTGTGCTGGTTGATCCGATCTCATAAGAATTTCAGGTCTGTGTCTGTGTACACATGGGGCAGAATTCAGAGATAGGAATGCAAGGGGACTTGCAGATGTTGCTCCACAGATCTTCGTGAGATCAGAGTTTGCGTTCTGCATGACAAAATCCTGCACCGGAGGCAGGATTTGCCATGCAAACAAGGCAAAAGGGACGGCATAAAACTTATCTGTACAGATCTGCGATCATATGAATGCAGATCCATGTAGTAAACTTAAGGTTGGGGTTATGGACATGGAGGTGTCCGAACGTCAGAAAGGAGTGACAGGGGAGTTTAGTCACCTCTTCTGGGCATAATAGACTACCACATGTACAAAAAGCATGCGAGGGCCTGAATCTGGTCCTTATTGAGGATTTGCTTGGCTTTACATTTTGAGAAGTAACTTGCGATTGTTTATACTTGTGACTCTTATTCACTGAGTCATTAAGAACATTTTTTCTCATAAAAGAACTGGAAAGATGGCAATAAAATGTTGTTATTATTATTATTATTATTATTATTATTATTATTATTATTATTAACATTTGTTTATAGGGCAACATATGCACCCGCAGCGCTGTATAAAGGACTTCCAACACCAGAGTGACAATGTATAACACACAATTGTGCATGTTAGTTATAATATTTCTTTCTGTATAGGAACACTCCTACAATTACAATGACAATTATCAATACACTGACGGCAGCTCCCACACCTCCATAAAGAGCAGTTTTCAATATAGCGCCATTGCAGCCGGAATAAGTGTAGAGGTAAGTTTCCGTCCTTGGGCAACTATACAGAGAAGAAAACCGTGTCAAATTACTTTAGTAACATGAAGACAGATAGACCATACCAGACTAACTAACAGAATGACAAAATAAGAGTAAATTTAGTGCTACGGTTTTATATAGGTTGCTGACTGTGAGCCGTCAACAGATACCTGGATTAAGACATGCCAGACCTGATCCTGATTCTTCTGTGCAACAGATCAGAGCATAACTGAAGCTACTGCGGCAGATTGTGTTCTGAAGGGCATGTGGTGGGACGGAAGTGGTGGTTGGACCAGAGGCATAACTATAACCTTGTGGGCCCCCATATCAGAATTTTGAAGGGGCCCCCTATCTCGGCTGTCTCCAGCAATGGCACTTAGTGACTCTGATGTCATCTCGTCAGCGTCAGGGCATGGAATGATAGAGGAGCTGGCATCGACTGCTTCTTAAGCAGTGGTGTGGAAATATTCTCTGCATTGCTGCTATAGAGAGTCACAGTGAATGATGCATCCATCTTCTGTGATCCACTATAGCAGGGCTGCAGAGACAGACTCAACAACACTGCTTAAGAAGCAGCCAGCACAAGCTTCTGGACAAATGGTCCTGTACAAGTGCAGTGGGAGGATTGTCGAGCCACCAGACCCTTTGAGCTGCTGGACCCCATAGCAATTGAACCCATTGAATCCCCTATAGTTATGCCTTTGGGTGGGACATAGCCAATGCACATAAAGAGCATGCCCATACAATTGCCACCCGCCCCAGGTCATGTCTAAGTCCAGGAGGCTGACCTTAAGAAACCTATTTCAGACCCTTGCAGTGTGACACTACTAACGCCCCACCTCAAAAGGTCCGAAATCGCTGCCTAGGTATTGTGCATGTGTTAAATCATTTCTACATACAGTAAAAAAATAAATAATAATAATTGAATCTAACTAATCAACAAACTAATTTGAGCAACCTCTCCTTGGATTTTGTGTTTTAAAGTCTCTTTGAGATCACAGCTGTGAGGGAGTGTGGTCTCAGATGAGCATTGGAGGCCCAGGGAGCCTCCATGAGGTATGCTCTTGGTTTGAAAAGAAATTGGATTTTTGACCCATAGTTGGGGCTCTATTTAGAGTTAAGATTAGAGTTAGGACTGCTCCCACAGAGAAGCCTTGATGTTGGCGGAGCAGCTTATCAAATTTCTGCAGATTTTTGTAACTAATTCTCTGGTTTTTATTTTAAATATATAAATGCATATTTAGTTACTGAGTAATGGCTAGAGTGCCAGGCATTGCCTTGCTTTATATATAAGGAACTGATTCCAGAATAATGTCCACAGTATAAACTGTTATTTAAAGTACCATTATGTCCTGTGGATACAGTATCGTATAAATTCTTGGTTAGGTTGATGTTAAAGTATTGTGTCCAATTTATATCCACAGCAGAATTTTACACATGAAATTCCGTAGTTACAATGTATAAAATGGTGGCGGTGTGTATTAGCACACAATGTAACAAAAAGTATATTAGATATAGAGTGCTCACATGAATGGATGATAGGGTAGCACAACCTCACCACTCAAGCATATAGAAGTCGGCTTCAAGAAGGATCATCACTGTTTCCCGTGTTGGTGTGAGTAGGTACGGTCCACCGAGCAATAACAACCCTGCAGGTGATGTTGTGGTGACTCGGTAAACACATGTGGATTGGTGCGGCCCCAACTTGGCACAATGACTCTTCAGGCACCGACGTGGAATACTGGCCGAACAACCGATGGCACTAACTTGAAGACGCCGAACGTCTGCAGCACGTGTCGCGCTGATTTCTCAAGGATCGATGGCCATGATCACCCCCAGCACAGGTCACGTAGATCTCCCAGGGGCTTTCTGTCTAGTGCCACACTGATTGGATCCTAGATGTGGTGATTTGCTCCTTAACTCGTTAACGGCAATTTGCGTGTACAAGAACGAGGACATATAATAGAGGTTGGATGGATTCAAGAAGTGTGTCTCACACAGGACATAATGGTACTTTAAATAACAGTTTATACTGTGGACATTATCCTGGAATCAGTTCCTTATATGATCTTTATATTTTTTTTTATTTATTTGGTTAAGTCATGTGCATTATATATTTAATAATAGAGTAGAGAGAAGGTTGCCCTCTAGCTGTGATTGTGTGAGTGACAAGTATGGGGTAGGTGGTTTTAGGAGGATGGGGTAGTCCTGAACTGATATGTAGTGCAAAAAGTCCAAACAGGGTAACACACAATCACAGCTAGAGCGCAACCTTCTCTCTATTAGTAAACCACTTTTGCACCAAGAGAAGTGCATCTGGCTATCCTACACACCCACCAATCTCTCCCAGTGACCTCAGCGAGTGCAACCGCACTCTCCCCTTTTTTCTGCTACATTATATATTTACTCTCATCTTATTTATGTGCTATTTGAGGAGATGATTCTTCATTGTGTTTGCATCTGGTACCAGTTTTAAATAGCTTACTTTGTATTAAACTATACATGTTATTTGTAAACACCCAGTCAAGTTTATTTTTACATATTTTCTGCACTAGTCCGATAGGCCCCTTATAGTGATACAGCGCCTGTGCCATTTCCCTATCTTTTTTACTGTTCCATGTAGGGGTGTTGCATACCACTGACAAGGGCTGCATTTCACTTTATTGTTCCTCCGCATATTTAGTGTTCTAAAGTCTTTAATCTCAAGCGCCAACGTTACAGGTGTAAGTGTTTCTTTTTTTTGTATTTTGGTACAAATACTTAGCCTTAAACTGCGCTTACTTACACCTGTGTTCAGATCTGGATTGACCTCCTTTGCATTAGCTACATGACCTCACCCCTTATCTCCCACAAGACGGAAAGGGCCAGATCCAGAGCTACATTTCCTAGCGTAGCATATTTACTATGCAATCCCCTAGACACTCCCCTCGCTCGTATATACTTTAGCTGTTTTACACTTTCCAAATCCTACCTTGACTTTTCAAAGCGTATCTCCTGTCAGCCTTAATGGCTGCATGTACTTACGCGCCTAAGTGCGCCCATACTGTACGATTGAAATGCCTCACCCTGCCTCCGACGCATAATTATGGGTGTCATATGGCTAGCAAGCCCCTTCGTACATAGTTACGATGATGATACGTGACTGGCCCTTATGTTATGAGTTACGTAGCATAACATCTGCCGCGTGCATGCACAGTAAGTACTAATGGGCACTTGTACGCTAGCAGCTAGCATAAATTCACTCGCGTACGTAGTTCTGGATCTACCCCAATGCGAGTAGTTGCTAAAGTGAGTTGCATTTGGGTCTGAATTGCATGAACATTTATTAAGTGCATACACACTATCAAGGAACGCAGAGATATATTACATCATCGAGTAAGCGGTCCAGTCTGGATCATGCCCTGAATCTCCTGGAACTGCTATACTGACAAGTATGAAGTGATGAAGATTCCTTGGGCCAGATTTACTAAGCTGAGGTAAAGGAAAAGTAGAGATGTTGCCCATATTAACCAATCAGATTCTAGCTCTCACTTTCTTATTACATACTAGTAAATGTCAGCTTAAATCTGATTGGTTGCTATGGGCATCCTCTCCACTTTTCCTTTCATGCAGCTTAGTAAATCTGGTCCCTTATATTAAACTCCCATCAAGAAACTGAGTCCCATCTTTGGGTCATATATCATGTATTTTTAAATAAATGTTATAAAAACTCACCACAGAGTTCCCGAAGTCTCCAAAGTAGTCACTCTGAAACAGCAACCCCTCTCAGCTGCTATCCCAGACAAGCTTTAAAACAAACATACAAAATGGAGGTTGCTCGAATCAATTTATAAATTAATCTAGAACAGGTGCTAAAAGGCATGCTATTCCAGAATAGCTGTTTTGGAGATTTGGGGACCTCTGCCAGAGGTGAGCTGGTGTCTTATCATATATCTGCAAATGTATGTAACAAATCTTGTATTTTCTTAGTTTTTTTTTATTATTTTAAAGATAGAAGATCATGGTTAGTTGCTGAGTAATGGCTAGAGTTCCAGGGCTTGTTTTGTTTTGTTTTTGTGCAAACTCCCCTTGCTTTGTGCACCTGCTGTATAATTACCTTATAGATTGATCTGAGAAACCACCATTTTGGATGTGTGTTTTAAAGTGTGTCTGGGATGGTAGTTGAAAGGGGGTGCTGTCTCAGAGTGGCTGTTTTGGAGACTTGGGGACCTCTGTCGGAGGTGAGCTCTCAATTTAAATAGATATTTGATATATGACCCATAGTTGGGACTCTAATTTTTAGAGTTAGGACCACCTAACAGAGAAGCCTTGCAAGTGGCGGGTGGCTTATCATGTATCTATTGTATCCAACCTATTTTGGACCCTAGCATTAGTTAGAATATTTATTTAAATGTTCTAACTAATGTTAGGGTCCAAAATAGGTTGTTGACTTTCAAGCCCATGGACATAGACATGACCTGCGGCTGGTTAAATTTATTTTACATAACCTGTGTTTATTCCCATTGGCATTCGGGTCTCAATCAGGTGCAATTGCATGAACATACCTTTTGGTTTATGCTGATTAAGTGCCCCAACCTCTTCACTTATGTGACACCCTTCAGAATGCAAGCAGATACACAGAAAGATGTGTTAAAGTGTAAATTTCCCGCTATTGCATGCACATTTTTTCTGAGCAATCACAGTGCAAAAACACACAGAGATGCGATACGTTACGCCATCGGGCATACATTCACATCTTGATCAGCATCTTAGTCTTGCACAATTTGCCATGTCAGTTGCCCTTCCTTTCACAGCCTTTAAGGTAATTATATCCTTCTGGAGATACATTGTACTTACAAACATTGTGCCCCTGTTTCCATAATCTGACATCTTCCGTCACCACATTTGAGGTATTTAGGTGACAGCACGGTGCAGTGGGAAACACAGAGCAGTTCACCTTTATTGATCACAGGGTCGAAGAACTCAATAAATTTGGAGTTGATATTTCTTACACAGCGCTCTAAGGAGAGAAAGGGAAATAGACATATGGGACCTGATTTACGCTTAAGAAGCTCCAGCTTCTACGCATGTGTAGTAGGTAATTTACACAATTTACGTACCAGTTAGGTATGTAGATTGTCTCCGCGTGGTCTTTAAAGACATAGTTTAGTAAGAAGGAGGCGTGCTAATGCCACGTCAGGGAATGCTTAGTTAGAAGTGGGAGGAAGAAGGGATTTAGATTAGCCATTTTACGTGGAGAGGCATTCTCCGTACATAGTTTCCTTCTGAAGAAGGAAGCCACGCACGGTTAGTTAAGGTAGCCCTATGGTACTCTTAAGCGCCATAAGGTACCTAAAAACGGGGGGAGCGGATTAGGGGCAGGACGAGTGAGTTAGGTGCGGTTCTGTCCATACCTAACTCACTCTTAAGCGTGAATACTGCCCATGATTCTAGGGTTTAGGGTTGGAGAAAATCTAGACTATTGGCTGAAAAACACAAGAAGATATTAACAAGAGCAAACATATTGGGACAACTTTACTTTAAATAGAGATCTACACTTTTTCTGTAGGACATTGAATGGGTGATGTCAGCTCCATTGTCTAATCTTTGCAGAAAGTCATTAGCTGCTAATTCATAAGTAAACAAAATAATGATTTACTTATGGGCTGCAACCTAGCTTTCCCACCATGTCTAATTGATAAGTAAACAAAGGTTTAATTGCTAAAGCCCTGTTCAACTTTCCCCACCAGGTAGGCCTGCCATGCATGGCACAATTTTCTGTAACTTTGGGAAAGGTTTAACTGAGCACAACTGTATCTATTGTATATCACATTATGAAACATAGTTTAGCAATACTTAGACTGAATGATCCAACATTTTAACACTTTAAAACACCAGTGATTGTGTATGTACAAATCATCTCAACCTCAGACTAAATACTGATATCACAAGAGCAGCACTTTAACTATTGTTTAAAAAGAAGTTTTAACTCTGTACACGTCTATATCTAAATGTTTGGAGAATCAAAAGCAAAATTTCTGAAAGACATGTTAGTTGTTAACCAAATGAGAATGTTAACCTAATCAAGAAATAAATGGTGCATTTCCAAACTCACCTTGTTCACTCAGCGGCCGGTTTATTATGGTTGACACAGACATTCTGTCAATACAAAGATCTATGGAAAAAAAAGAGGAATCAAGATATGAGTTGATCTTGTTTTTCAGGTTGCATAAAAGACCAAAACTTACAGGAAACCTGGGTCATTGCTGTACATGATTGGTTGGTTGCTTTGCACATAGGTGCAACATTTACCCAGGCTTTTCCAGGCAGAGGTGAACCTTAGAACAGCCAGGCCCTATCGGATTTACATGGTAAATACTACGTAACTTTTTCCACGCAAGTTACGTGGTATTTACACACAGAAGTCCTTTAGGCACGACTTGTGAATCGCACTTAGTGACTTACGTACGGAGGGGTGTGGTTGTCTTCTGTACATTCGAAGTTACGTGAAAGTAGGTGGGGGGCATTTAAATGGTCTTTTGAGGGTGCAGTTAGTAAAGTATGCACGTAAGTAAGTAACATACACGCGTAAGTACACCTAAGGGTGCCCTATGGAGGCGTAAGCCAACAAAAAGCCGTCCGTGTGAGGGGAGTGTCATGGGTGTTGCCTTGCTACGTGCGTGCATATAATTGCGTACTTTAGACACTCGCATCTGTAAATCCGGTCCTGGGTCCTGTGTAACCACATTCAGCAACTGTAATGTGTAAACACTTTATTGGAGGAAGGACATAAGTCCCCTATAATCCGGAGGTTTGTAGGCATCCTTTTTATGGGGCCTGGCTGTTCTAAGGTTCATCTCTGCCTGGAAAAGCCTGGGTAAATGTTGTACCTATGTGCAAAGCAACCAACCAATCGCTAAAAATACGCAAGCAAAAACTAGCAAAATCATATCTGTGGATACGGTCCCCAGACTGTGCTTAGGTTTGGAACAGATTGGGCAGCTGGTGAATGTCTGTTATGTAGTCACTTGATCTGTCCTACAATCAGGCTCCAGCTGTGAAAGAGTCCCTCAGCATTGAGCACTATCTATAAAGAATCTGCCAGTAGCTAACAGCTTAGAGCTTTGTCTATTTCTGATTCCAGGATTAATTAGGATGCTTGATCCCCACCCCCCACCTGCACCCAATTTTCCACTCGGTTTTGAGTCTCTGACATGCCCAATATTTAAATTAAATAAAAAGAGATGTGGAGAAGTGCCTATAAGAAGGACCTACAAGAAAACCTATGCGGCATACAAAACCTATATGTAAAAAACACACCTAATAAACACACATTAAAACTCTTTTCATAAAGTAATAAATCATGGGAATTATTTGTAAAATGTCATCCTGACTAGGAGGCTATGTATGCTGGATCCATTGCTATTCCTCACAGATATCCTCAAAGGGAAAAAGAGAAATCAGAAATTTTGTACGCAACCTTCAAAAGGGTTTAAAATATCTTTACTCACATATAAAAATATATAATTAATAATAAAATACATATAATGAATAATAAAATACACAAAGCCAAAGCACAATTGAAACTTAAAACATGTTATCCACGTTTGTGGAAGGCACATGAGAAATATATCTCTTCTGGCTGATAGAAATGTACAAATGGGATCTCCCGGGAGGCTGTAGCAAGAACGTCCAGAACAAAAGCCCAGGTGGTAAACCGCAAAAGAAACCCAATTTCAGTGCTGGTGGAGTCCTGTTCCAAAGGTAAGTCTGTAGGAAACCACTTGACGTGTTTCGGGCTTGGCCCTTTCTCAAAAGTTTTTGAGAAAGGGCCAAGCCTGAAATGCATCAAGTAATTTCCTACAAAAAATGAGTACATCATTTTTTATTTCTCTTTTTTAGGTTTTGTGTGCCACATAGGTTTTCTTATAGGTCCTAGTGCTTCTCCACACCTCTTTTAATTTATTTTATTTGTTTTTTGGGGGTGGACTTCCTAGGTGTGGAGCTGCAGCTCAGGTCTTTTTAGTGCTTTTTGGGTGGTAGAGTATATGTTTATAGATTGTTAGTATGCCCAATATTTAGTTATACCTAGTATATGCACATGGCACTTTTTGACTTTGTGGAATTCTTTACAGCCATGAACACTTGCAAGTTTAAAAAAACAAAACAAATGGACAGCTTAGTAAAGTAATATTTAATCATGTAGAAAGAGT
>WWET01008122.1:4018-15915 GCA_011038615.1 Limnodynastes dumerilii | reverse complement strand
AAAGTTATAACAGGAAAACCAGGATTGTATTAAATTGCCACACCATTTATGCATCCTCAAATTTACCTATAACTCAATCTTATTACACTATCTAAAGTTAGCAAATGCATAGAATAACATTGGTATCAATAAAATACATTTACAGCAATAGAAACCTTTTTTTTAGTTCATTAACTACAATTTACATAAGATTTTTATTTAATAAGCTGGGACACTGGAGCTTTTGAGTCTTTGGAAAGCAGTTGCAGGCTCCTGGCTGCTGAATTTGCTAATTTATCAGAGCCAATAAATTACCCTTTATAACAAGTTCAATTCTCATATAGATATTAAGCTCACAATTTTCCTCACACTCTCCCTTGAGTGCAGCTACGGCCTTTCAGCATGACTCTCCTTTCCTCCTTTCTGACAAACACCTCCAATTCATTCAGCTTAGCTTTATATATTGTCCCTTCAACTTTATTTCACCACTTCAACCTCTCTCTTTTCTGCTACTACTGCCCGATACCTCAGGACCGTCTATCAGCCGTACTCCTTGCTCTCTTTTCCCGGCTCTCTGTCTCCTCTCCAGCACACTCTCACCTACAACTCTGTCTCCTCCGACACTGCACACTTCCAATTCACCCCTGACGCTGCTCTCCGGCTCCCCTCTCACAGGCTTTGCACCGACACCGGCCCTGCTCCACAGCCGCCCAGCACACCCTCCGGACCGTCTCCACCTCACTCCGCTGGCACTCCACACCGCTAATGGCACACCTCCGTCTCCTCTCCAATCAGCTCCACAATCCCTCGCCCCGGCACCCAGGGACACCAAATCTCCACCTCAGGTAAGCCACAGCTCACTTCAGCACCGATCTCCTTCAGCCTGTCACCACTCACTCCCCACACCAACTGACTCTTTCCAACTGCTTTTTCCTGCTCCTTCTCCCCTGGCCAGAACCTTCTAGACCCAGCTCATGCCACAGCCTGTGCGCTATCGTTGACCTGTTGCCTAGCAACTCTTGTCATGAGCCATCCATCAAAGTCTGCCCAGTAACAGCCCTGAACCACCAATTAAAATAGGTTTTCCCAAGTTAACAATTAAAGGGGTGCTACCATTATGGGGGTGCCACATAATTATTATCGCTTATTTATACACCACCACAAATTGTCTGCAGAGCTTTACAGAGAACATTAGACATGATTATTAATATTTTATTATTTATTTATAAGGCACCACGCAGTATCCACAGCGCCGTACAAAGGTAATAGTTGCATATTCAACACAATTAGCAGACAGGGTACACATTTTAAATAAATAAGGAATATCTTTAAGACATATACGCATATACGTAAAAAAAACTACGCACGCGCAGTATCTAATTTTCGGTAAACACCGAATGTATATGTAACACGTCCAGTGGTCTGAATACGGCCCGGAGAAGGATGAAAAGCGTAGGTTAGGCTAGCCTGAAGAAGTGGGTTTTTGAGGGAGTGTTTGGAGGGTGCTGGATTTCCAGATAGGTTGTGGTAGGTTGTTCCAGTGCAGAGGGGCAGCCTGGGAAAAGTCTTGAGTGCAGGAGTGAGAGATTGTTATCAAGTTGGAGTTGTGGCAGTCACCAACAGACCGGAGGCTAGGGAGGGGGAGAGAACCTTGTAAGTTATGGTGAGGAAGAGAATTCTGAAAGGGACAGAAAACCAGTGTAGTGTAAGACAAAGAGGAGAGGTAGAGGCAGTGCATTTTGAGAGGACATTCACATCAGTCCCTGTCCCTTTTGGAGCTACATAATAAGGTCCCTAACACATACATATATACAAAGACTAGGGTTAATTTACTAACCAGATGTGTTTGGCATGTGGTGGAAAACCCGGAGCACCAGGAGTAAACCGACACAGACACAGACACAGACACAACATACAAACTCCACACAGATAAGGCCTAGTCTGGTAATCAAACTCATGACCTCAGCGCTGTGAGACACAAGTGCTATTCAGTGAGCCACCACACTGCCTGCTATGGAGAATATGATGTTGAGGGATATGGGAATGATGAAGGGGAATATGAATTAAAATGGAAAAAACCCGTGTACATGTTTTCAATAGATGGTCACTTGAACCATATACCGTTAAATACACATAAAAACATGTTAAGAAATATTTGGAATTTAAGATGATCCCTAGGGGATTGAGAATCTTTAAAACCCTTTCCCTTGATGATAAGGATTTATTGTTGGAATGGAACAAGACCTTAGATTCTTGTTCCTTCAAATTATTGGAATTATTAATTGGATATCGATTGACTCAGAGTAAGAATGTCAATAAAGAGATCAACACCCTCCAGAATAAAATAAAACAAGTACCTTCCACTGTATCATTACAGGGACGTTTAGATGAAATTGGAAGTAAAGTGGAAAAATTTGAGAGAAAAATACTGGAATATAAACAGGATAAATTCATTAGGGACCGTACAGATTATGCAAGAGACGAAGTTAGGACATATAAAAGGAGGAAAGTAGTTAGAAATGGAGATCACCCATATCCCCCTAATTTACGTAGTTCACAAGATAAATCTAATAATGATAATACAAGGGGAAATGGGAACAACAATAAAAACAAAAATAAAAATAATGTTAATAATAAAAAGTTCACCAACTCTGAGTCTTTATTTAGACAAGAAAATAAAAAAGGGGAAATCACGAAACGAGATATTAGTCTGGATTCAGACCCTTCTAAATTTTCACAGTCACTTAACACTACTATACCTTCACTATTGACACTAAAGACAGCTTCTGTGGCACCGAAATCACTAATAGAAATTTCTAATACTCCAATTCATATCACTGAAGAATCCTGTCTTACTTCTTTCCCTGCACCTATAGCTAATATAGAAGTTTTGGCATTCCCCAACTACCCACTACTAATAATTTTTTAGGGACTACCCAAGGGAGGGAATGGGCCTCCCTCTTTCATCACAATCCTTATCAGACTCTAGCCACCCCTTCCAAAAGCCCAGAAGGGGGAAAAGGGGAGGAAAATCAACCTATAAAAAAACAACAGATAACAACATAAATATAAGAGGGATCTTTAATCTCTCTTCTAGAATACTCTCCCCAGCAGAATTGAGTCTTTTGAATAAAGGACTAAAATTCTCCCCCACAGCTCCACCTAATGCTTATGAGCTTTTTGTCGAATTACACTGCTTTGTACGTTCCCTGTATAGGAAGAAATACTTCTCCAACAAACACACTGTTTCGGGTACTGTTCAACACAGTCATTTTGATCAGCGTGATTTGGATGCACTGTATATACTTCACTCATTACAAGAGGAATCTGGAGATAAAGTGAACTCCTCTCTCTCACCTATTTTCACACTACCTATTTTTAAAAACAAATCTGAATTTTTTCCTAGAAATATTAGATGCCCTTCCTTGGAACTTTTTTATAAGGTTTCCTTAGAGGAACTTATGTCTCTTTGTCAGAAATCAGGTAATCATTTTGCCTCTAATTTAACAAAAGCTGAATCTGAATCCCTTAAAATATTGGTGGAAGATAACTCCATAGTGATAAAAGAGGCAGATAAAGGGGGAGGGGTAGTTCTGTTGGATCGAGAGGCCTATATTACAGAATCCTTACGACAATTAAAGGATGTACAATTCTATAAACCCCTAACAGGTAACCCTACCAATTCCTTTGTCCTTGAGTGTAAGGAGCTTCTGGATGAAGTAGCAGGGGAGAGGGTCATATCGAAGTTTTTGTTTATTCCCTTTCCGGTCACTCCTATTTTTTATTATTTACCTAAAATTCACAAATCCTTAGTTTCACCCCCTGGGAGGCCAATTATCTCTGGCATTAATTCCCTTACTTCTAATCTCTCCTTTTATGTTGACCACTTCCTTCAACCCCTGGTGCTGTCCCTCCGTTCCTATATCAGAGACTCGACACATCTTCTTTTACAACTTCAGGACATCGAGTGGAAAGACTCCTATGCCTTTCTTACACTCGATGTCCAGTCTCTGTATACCAACATTCCAAATTCCCTGGGTGTGGACTGCATACGCCGAACATTAGCCAGGGATGGGAGACTAGGGGAACAGCACCAGGAGTTTATTGTTTTCTAGTTTCTTTTATATTATCGCACAACTATTTTCTTTTTCAGGATGTTTATTATCTCCAGGTGATGGGAACGGCCATGGGGACCAGATTCGCGCCTAGTTACGCTAACCTCTATATGAGCCAGCTCGAAGATGAGCTGGTCTGGGGTGGTGACTTCAGCGCGTCTCTGGTCTTCTATGGCCGTTATATAGATGATCTGTGTATCATTTGGGATGGGGACTATAACTCAGCACTTTCTTTTGTACAGTCTCCTAATTCTAATTCTTTTAACCTTTCCTTTACTTTTTCCTACAACAAATCGGCCACAAATTTTCTCGATCTGACCCTCTCCTCTGAAGTAAATAAAATTCTTTCAGCCAATTATAAAAAAGAAGTGGATGCAAATACATATTTGCACTTTAACAGCGCCCACTATAGACCGTGGAAAATTAATATTCCAAAGGGTCAACTGATTCGTTTATATAGGAATAGCTCATCAAGAAGTTCCTTCCTTCAACAAGCTCAAGAATTGGTTACTAGTTTTCTCAAACGAGTATACCCCTCCACCTTATTAAATTCGGCCCTACAGGAGGTTTTGGATTTAGATAGATCCTCCCTCCTGTCAGTTAAGCGCAAAAATCCAGTCACTACTCAGTCTAAAAATACAGTTCACTTTATCTCTAGATTTCATAATTAATCTCATCAGGTAAAGAAAATTACTGAAAATAATTTTTGTATGGTTAGACAGGATGAGACTTTGAGAGAATTCCTACCTGCGAAACCACAGGTGGTGTTTAAGAGAAACAAAAATCTTAAACACTTTTTAGCACCTAGTCACCTTAAACAAATTCGTCTTTTGAATTATAAGTGCACCTTTCTAAGTACTTCCAATTTATGTGGATTCTACAAATGTGGACGCAGCTCTTACATTACTTGTGGGTATGTTGCTAATAAGACTAAGTTCGTACCCATGGGCCAGGATCGCATCCCAATCAGACAGTTCATTAACTGTGATTCAGAATTTGTCATCTATCATCTGGTGTGTGGATGCGGTCTTGGCTACGTGGGGAGAACTACTAGATGTCTGAAGCAGCGCTTTTTGGAACATCGCAGGAATATCCACCCTGGGTCTGTTGGCTGGGTGGACAGTTTCTGGCTGTCCTTTAGTATCCCACTTCTGGCACCGTTATGTGATAAGCACTGGAAATAGATCCTGCTCACTCAGAGTTTTACTGAACCAACATGCTGTTGTTTATTATTAGGAGACATAAAGCATATGAAGAAGTCCAGCATAGGAATACAAATACCCAAAGTCCCAGGTTCTTAGAGATGCTTAAACATATACATCAGGAAACTTTTGCTACACAGGAGACCAACACTTTGACCACCAAAACAGTGCCCACCTTCTACTACAATAATCCCAAAACACCAGGGTCTCCTTCTGCCGCAGTTACTAATACCTCCTGAGGTGTGTACCTCAACACACCATAAACCAATCTGATGCCCAACAAAATGCTGGACACCAGTTAAGTTTAAACACAAATCAATCAATCAAACAATGGGGTATCAGAGTCTGCGCTGAAACAATATTTCTCTTTTCGTAATGAGATATTTCACTCACAGTTCTGTGTTACAGTTCAAAAGTTCTTATGATTTACTTCTTAGATGTTTCCAATTTCTTCTTTTCTTTCCACGTTATCTTTTATCTCCTTCAGATCCTCCAACCCAAAAAGAGAGTGGGAGAAATTCTTGGTGTAATAACGTTTATACTTGGTTGGACAATGGTAAACAGGTAAGATTGCCTACTCACACTTTTTCAGCTTGTTATTCCAGCCCTTTTAAGAACATGGGGAATTCTTCCCCTCTTCTGCCACGAATATCCTCCTTTTGCTTCCGTTACTCCATTGTCCCACACACCGGACAAGAGAAAAAAAGAAAAGAAATCCTTGTGCAGTCCTGTATGTAAAGGAATTTCAAACAATGGCATAAAGCTACTCACAATATCCGTGTCTTGTGTTAAAACAAAATAGATTTGTCTCTCAGATGTGCTTCCTCCGTTCATACCATCTCTCAACACCTAGGAGGGAAACAGAAAACAGACCCCCTTCTGTGCAGCACTCCGGTTTCTTAGTGTCACAGAACACATACAGGTGCTACTCACATTTGCCCCCCTTGGGGTTATGCATATCTCGAGGAGAAAATACACTCCAAAGATGACCTCAAGCCTTCTCCAAGGAATCCACAAAGGTTTGCACTTCTTTCTTTTTTAAAACGGTTTCCAATAAAAATATTGAATAAAAAATACAAAATACAATACAATAAAATGTAGTGCTAGAGGTTTCTTCAATGATCCTCCTCCTTCTATCCCTCTTATTGGAGACCTCCTCAGATCACCTCCGATACTTAGAACCCCACTGGCCTTTAAGATGTAAACAAAACTCCTCACACTTGCAGTGTACGTCCCGCAAACGGGCCCCACGGGACTGTACTTGCTGGGAGGGAGGGGGAAGTGGTGCAAAAAGGCCAAAGATGAACGGGTGTCCCAGACTATATCACCTACGCGTTTCAAGCAATCTCTGCTCTTCCTCAGGGTGTAATGTTATAGTCTCCTTTTCTTTTCCTCCAGTATTCATTCAGCAGACAATATAAGCATGGAAGATAAAAAAAAATATAGAACACACCTCGTATAATATATTATGCATTCACTATATATAGCTTTATATAATTACATAAGATGTGTGTGTGTGTGTGTGTGTGTATATAGATATATGGCTTTTTATAATAACGTGTGTGTGTGTGTATGTGTGTGTGTGTGTATCTATAGGTCCAGGGGCGCTGGACCTATAGATACAACCTATAGGTCACTGCAATTCTAGAACAGATTTGGTCCTAGAAGGCTCCTCTAGGTACCTTGTATTACCAATACTTCCGCAGCATGTGACCGGGAGAGACAGCTTGGAACAGACAGAGAGGGAATGCCACGGAGGAAGGGAGAAGATATCAGAGGTAAGTAATAGAATAAATAATAAAGAGGCAGACATGGAAGCTGGACAAATAATAAAGATGAAGGCATGGAAGCTGGACAAATAATAAAGATGAAGACATGGAAACTGGACAAATAATAAAGAGGAAGACATGGAGGCTGGACAAATAATAAAGACATGGGGCCAGATCCAGACATCTGTGTTACATCTGTGTAAATGCACTCCCCCGGGCACTCCCACCAGTCGTCCATAATTACATTGCCTTACACCTTGTGAACCCTAATCTAACTTTTGTAATCGTAACTACGGGAGGACGTAACTACGCGATGGTTGTAACTATGTAACCCAGCCCATACTGTACGATTTAAATGCCCCCCCGCCTACATTCTGTAACTGGAGCGTATTTACGGCTATTGTAATATAGGCATGCCCATTCAGCCGTAATTACGCTAATGTTACGGGCGACCTATTTAAAATTACGGCCGCCATGAGTTACATGGAAACATCAGCTGGGCGCATACGCAGAATGTACTTAAGTTACGCTTACGGCTGGTGTAAATATGCCCACGTGCGTAATGGCCCATAAAGCTGGACAAATAATAAAGAGGTAGGGTTAGGCTCTGGAGAAGGGAGGGTTAAGGCCATGGAAGAGGGGGTTAGGGTTAGGCTGCGGGGAAGGGAGGGTTAGGGTAATAGAAGGGGAGACTTAGGGTAAGGATTAGGGAGAGGGTTTGAGATGGAACTGTCTTTGGTGCTGCAGGGATTGATTGCTATGCCTCTTTGAGGCAGAAGCAATCGTTTTCCCAGCCAGTTCGAAATATGGCTGTTCGCAACAGGGACCCACACCCGTGTGTAGATATAAAGCTTTCTATAATTACATGTATGTGAATATAGATATAGAGCTTTCTATAATTATATATGTGTGTGTAGATATAAGGCTTTCTATAATTACATGTGTATGTAAATATTACGCTTTCTATAATTACATTTGTGTGCATATAGATATAGAGCTTTCTCTAATTATGTTTGTGTGCATATAGATATAGAGCTTTCTATCATTACAAATATATGTATCATTTTAACACAGGGTAATACTGTACAGATAATGAGGGAAAAAGTGGGGAGGGGGAAAACAAACAAATTCTTAATAAAGCAGCTGTATTAAGTTCCACATCTATTGCATCAGAAAGCCATATCTTAATCAGAATTTACACACCTCTATAAAGAGCACTGCATTTAAAAGCATAGTATTGCCGATATAAAAAACTTTCCCTTGTGACTGGAAAATAATAAAGCAAAATAATATACCCACCTCATGGTGGTGCTTCACTCCCGAGGGAGCTCCTGAATGTCCCTGTTAAAATTGGAAGGATCTTACTAATGCTGTGCTGGATAGGTGGGAGCTATGTCAGAGACACTAGTCAGGTTATGCAGGTAGACAGATACTCCTGAGGGATGAGGGATTCAGGCGCGTGTTTTGCTATATGACTGTATTAAGGCTAAATATGTATGTATCTACGTGTTTTGTGTGAGTATAATGCATGTATGTTATGTTTATGTAAATATATAGCTATATATACCTGTGTGTAGATATAGAGCTTTAGATATCTATGTGTGTGTGTTTAGAATACATTGATATATAACTCTATCTGTACTGTATATAAAGCTATACACATCTACACATTTGCACACACACACGTACTCTATCTTTCCATCTATACAGATACACATATATTGCTATATGACTGTATTAAGGCTAAATATGTATGTATCTACGTGTTTTGTGTGAGTATAATGCATGTATGTTATGTTTATGTAAATATATAGCTATATATACCTGTGTGTGTAGATATAGAGCTTTAGATATCTATGTGTGTGTGTGTTTAGAATACATTGATATATAACTCTTATCTGTACTGTACTGTAAAGCTACACACATCTACACATTTGCACTCTATTTTTCCATCTATGTCTATATATTATATATAGAGGGAGAGGGAGAGGGAGAGAGAGAGAGAGAGAGAGAGAGAGAGAGAGAGATTACTATGTAAGACTAGATAGATAAATAGATGGGGATATATGTTACAATTCCTCCACCTGACAAATGAAGAAAAGGAAATAAAATATTGAGTAAAGAGAGTAAAGTGGTAAGTGCACTTATTGTTATATCTTTATTGCTCTATGTGTGTAGATATATGTATCTATATCTATTATACATATTATTAATATTATTACATTTTTTCATTAATAAATAAATTGGTGTATTTTAACAAATGAAACAACTTTATAAAAAGCTCCTCTCTTTGCAGAGCAATAATGTCTTCAGGCAAATGAGATTGCAATGCTGAAAGGAGCTGAGAATCGCTGTGTCTCTACGCTAGAAGGCCTATATCTTGCACAGTCACATTACCTGCTATGTGACGTGGCAGTTCCACTTAGTAACCAGTGCAGCAAGTATTCAGAACCTCACATCAGGTGGGCCTGTCTGTTTCAAGTGCCAGGACTGATTTTTAGTCTTAGTCCGCCCTGCTGGTGGCTGTATCATTGTCGGAATAGGGCCGGCCATACAGGAAACCACATTGTACTGAAAAGATATGGGGGAGAGTAAATAGTTGGGAAAAGGGAAGTGGCGAAGAAGCTGAGAGAGTAATAAAATAACGTACAGCTTATGGGATAGAAAGGGAGGAGGGCTAAGAAGAATTGAACATGGGTTAAATAAGCAAGGTTTGGAGATGAGGCACTAGAAAGAACACTGGGGAGAGGGGACAAATTGAAAAACAAGGGATATACAGGGCTAGATTAAACAGAAGGGAAAATGGGACTAGGGGAAGAAACAATAAAAATCATATAGAGGGTTGCTAAAGAGAATAATAGGGAAAGTGTGGGGCAAGAGTGAAGATACCACAAGAAGTGTATGCCCCCATATTATAGCTTAAAACAGGGTTTGCTCTGTGTTCTATATTTGCTCCTTTCATATCAAAAACTGGCTAGCCATGCGTGCCACAACACCAGCAGAAATGTCCGCTTACCGCCTGGATCAGTGGGGGGACTGTGAGCTTAAGTCTTATCATTTTAAAGAAACGCTGGGATTGGTTGGTAGGAAGGCTCTTTGGGCTTTTCTGTCTGTTGTAGGAACTAGGAGTACTTGGAGATTCTTTGAATGAGGAGTTTAAAGCGCTATAACTTTTCATATGTTATTAGATAATTGAAATTCAGTTTATAAAAAACAAATACATCTACTAGTTTATATATAGAGTGAGGTTTAACTCTTGTTAATTTCAGTTAGATTTTAGAACATCAACCAATAAGAAATAATAAACCCCTAACACCCCCAATACCTACCAAGCTTGGCATGATAAACGCTTAGATTAGCTCTTCTTTATTTGTTAGCTCTTCTTTATCCATCAAGTTTAGCTGTGTATTTATGATCCATTGCTACAGGACAAAGAGGTCCATTTGGCAAGTATATTTCTTCCCTTTTGTCTCTCTTCATGTCCATCACAGGAAAAATATCATTTATTTGCCCTATACCAAAGCCTATCATGCAAATATCCACCATCCCCATCATTGTGACAACTAGAGAAGAGATCACCATCTAAGTAATGGCATCTTTTCCAAATCCTAATAGCACCTACCTCTTTCCCCATCCAATAAGGTCGCCTCTTATGCAATGCAAAGAAAGAGAAGAGTCTGCTTTTACCACAACATGGAACATAGGACTGTGCTCAGAACACTAGAAGAAAGCAGGGAGAGAGAGTTATCAAACTTGTAAGTGTCACCATCCTGGATTATCCCATAATGATATGAAATGCTGAAACACTGCCCACTAATGAAAAATAGACGTCTCAGCAGCTAAGTGTCTTTGCTAGCTCCACACAAGGTTCCCCTGAGAGCAACCAGCACTATTACAGTTCCAAGCTATGGAGACAATTAGTTTAGTATTTGTTTGAATTTCTCTTGCAACACAAAGATTCCTCCCTTCTAACTTGGTCCAGCTGCCATCATACAAATGTTTCTAATGACCGGATTCACAACCCCGATATGTTTAACTTACGTGCCTATTTTACCGCTTATAGCTACTACGCATGCGTAGTAACTATTTTACGCCATCTACGTAGCGTTTCATTATGTAGATTGCGTACATGCGGTCTTTAAAGAAATTCTTAAGCAAACCTATACAGAACTTACAAGTTACATGTGGAGCATTTGCACTTGAATGTCTCCCCTGAATTTGATATTATAAACTCAATTTGTAAGCATTTTGTTTTCAAGTTAAAAAAAAAGACTTTTATGTTTGTGTACAGACTTCTTTTGACTGGGACAATAACACAGTATGCTTATCCCCATTAATATATAATGTACCTGTAGGCCAACTTTATTCTTTTCTATTGGATAACCAGAATTTAAACTCACACATAGACATGGCCTTCACAGCACACAAAACACAATAGGTTATAAACATAGTTATAACATAGCTACAGTCTTTATAACATAGAAGGTACACTGTGGTTCTCCTTGCACCTTTCCTTCATCACATTCAGTCTCCCTTCATCATCACACTGTGCCCCCCTTCATCATCATTCACAGCGCCCCTTTATCATCATCACACTACATACTGGATATTATGTGACAATGGGCCTGATCCTGATCGCTAGGACGGCGGGCGTAAGCGTTAGATCGGCTTTTCAGACGATCTGCGCATACGCCGGGCAGATGTTGCCCGGCATTGCTACGGCAACGCCCGATCCTGGATCGGGCGTCCGTAGCAGCGCCGTAGGGATGCTGGAGGGGGCGTCCCTACGTTCAGGTTAGTGCAGGTGGGCGGGGGGAGGTAGTTAAAAGAGG
>WWET01008121.1:11429-24107 GCA_011038615.1 Limnodynastes dumerilii | reverse complement strand
AGAGTAAAAGAATAAGAGGTTTAGTAATCAAAACTTTAATACAATACATAAAAAGACTTAATGATGAATATCAATAAGTGCGCACAAAAGATGGACTATAAGCAGAGTACTATGTCTAACAGAGCTCTAATGTAAAACCCCAGGTGCGCTGTAAAGATGTAGCCGGCAGCTGAGACAATGGTCCCCACTGGTAGGGTCCTGATCCAGGAGATGACCTCCACTGCTGACGCGTTTTGAGATAAATCTCTATCTCATAAACTTTCTCAAGACTTGAGGCCAGATTTACTAAGCTGTGGGAAAGGAAAAGTGGAGATGTTGCCTATAGCAACCAATCAGATTCTAGCTGAAATTTTCTATTATGTACTAGGAAAGGGAGAGCTAAAATCAGATTGGTTGCTATAGGCAACATCTACAATTTTCCTTTACCGAAGCTTAATAAATCTGGCCCTTGGGAGGAATATACCAACAACTGGAGTATTCTGGAACTTATAGCACTTTGGATTCTATTTACTTTTTGCTGGATAACATTTTTATATTGCGATATATAGATTTACCCAGCGCTGTATTTCCAATCTTACACAATTCTCATAGAGACTCATAGCCAGAATATTGCACCTAAACTATACTATAGGACTGTGTCACAGCACACGCTATTATTAGGAATGGAGATGGTGTTGGAGGGATGGAGATGGTGTTGGAGGAATGCAGATGTTGTTGGAGGTATGGAGACGGTGTTGGAGGGATGGAGATGGCGCTGCAGGGAAGGAGATGCTGTTGGAGGGATGGAGATGGCGCTGCAGGGAAGGAGATGCTGTTGGAGGGATGGAGATGGAGTTGGAGGGATGGAAATGGTTTTGAAGGGATGGAAATGGTTTTGGAAAGAAGGAGATGGTGTTGGAGGGATGAAGATGGAGTTGGAGGTATGGAGATGGTGTTGGAGGGATGGGGATGGTGTTGGAGGGAAGGAGAGGGTGTTGGAGGGATGGAGATGGTCTTCAAGGGATAGGGAGGGTGATGGAAGGATGGAGATGGTGTTGGAGGGATGGAGATGGTGTTGGAGGGATGGAGATGGTGTTGGAGGAATGGAGATGGTGTTGGAGGAATAGGGATGGTGTTGGAGGAATGGAGATGGTGTTTGAGGAATAGTGATGGTATTGCAGGAATGGAGAGGGTGTTGGAGGGATGTAGATGGTGTTGGAGGGATGGAGATGGTGTTGAAAGGAAGGAAAGGGTGATGGAGGAATAGAGATGGTATTGGAGGGATGTAGATGGTGTTGGATGGAAGGAGATGGTGTTGGATGGATGGAGAGGGTGTTGGAGGGATGTAAATGGTGTTGGATGGAAGGAGATGGTGTTGGAGGGATGGAGAGGGTGTTGGAGGGATGGAGATGGTGTTGGAGAGATGTAGATGGTGTTGAAGGGATGTAGATGGTGTTGGAGGGATGTAGATGGTGTTGGATGGATGAAGATGGTGTTGGAAGGATGGATATGGTGGTGGAGGAATGGCGATGGTGTTGGGGGAATGTAGATGGTGTTGGGGGAATGTAGATGGTGTTGGAGGAATGTAGATGGTGTTGGAGGAATGTAAATAGTGTTGGAGGAATGTAGATAGTGTTGGAGGAATGTAGATGGTGTTGGGGGAATGTAGATGGTGTTGGAGGAATGTAGATGGTGTTGGAGGAATGTAGATAGTGTTGGAGGGATGGAGATGGTGTTGGAGGGATGGAGATGGTGTTGGATGGATGGAGATGGTGTTGGAGGAATGTAGATGGTGTTGGGGGAATGTAGATGGTGTTGGAGGAATGGAGATGGTGTTGGAGGGATGGAGATGGTGTTGGATGGATGTAGATGGTGTTGGAGGGATGTAGATGGTGTTGGATGGATGGAGATGGTGTTGGAAGGATGGATATGGTGGTGGAGGGATGGAGATGGTGTTGGAGGGATGGAGATGGTGTTGGAGGAATGTAGATGGTGTTGGATGGATGGAGATGGTGGTGGAGGAATAGAGATGGTGTTGGAGAGATGGAGATGGTGTTGGAGGGATGTAGATATTGTTGGATGGAAGGAGATGGTGTGGAGGAGATGGTGTGGATGGAAATGGTGTTGGAGGAATGGCGATGGTGTTGGAGGAATGGAGATGGTGTTGGAGGGATGTAGATGGTGTGTCATGTTTCCTCTAGTTTCTACTCACTGCACATTACCTTTGTTTACTTTCTGCCTGTCACATGATCCCCTCTGCCTCTGCACTTCCTGGTTCTCTCCCTGCTATCTCTCAGGTGCTGGTGATTACCTTGCTTGATTCCTTTCCACCTGGTGTACTTAAGGCTTTGTCAGACAGCACTCTGGTGTCAGAGCAACAGCTATCTTTCCTGCTGTTATTATCCAGAGCTCGCTCATGTCCTCTGGCTCCCTGATTCCTGCATATCTTTCACTGTCTGGTTCCTGGTTCCCTCTGTGTTTGTGTTCCTGTTCTCCGGTTCCAGCTGGCTCCAGACCTGTAATTTTTCCTGCTACCTGTACCACTGCTCCCAGCATACCTGCCTCATTGCAACCTGTGCTACCTGCACCATTGCTCCCAGCATACCTGTCTGATTGCAAACCTGTCTGATTACCATTCACTGCAACTACTACTGATGACCTCGCCTAGCATCTCAGTGCCCGGTGTGGTCCGGCGGGATCTGCTTCCGGGCCGGTGCTGAGCTCGGTGAGTGACAGTTTGCTCTGACCCCACATCGTGAGTCATCATGTCAAACCTTCGGCATTCACGATCGCTGAGTGAGCGTCATTCCCGAGCAAGCAGCTTAGTGAGGTTGTGGAAAAACAGGCACAGGAGCAGAGCCAAATTGTGCAAGTACTCCAGCAGTTATCTGGTCACATAGATACCATTGCAGCTGCTTTTACCACTCCTCCAGCTTCCCAGCCTGCACCTGCAGCTGTTCAACCGATCACAGTACTAGCTCCCAAACTGCGACCGACTCCGTACAAATTCTTCGGTGATCCCAAAACCTGTAGAGGCTTTCTCAATCAGTGCTCCATACAGTTTGAACTTTCTCCAAGTGACTTTCCTACTGATCGTTCCAATGTCAGCTATATTATTTCACTCCAGGCCTGGGCTTCACCACACTGGGAACGGCAAGACCAGGTGATCAGAGACTACTCTGCTTTCTTAGATTCATTCCAGAAAACTTTTGATGAGCCTGGAAGAGCTTCTTCTGTGGCCTCCAGCCATCTCCAGCTGCGCCAAGGTGCTTCCACCATGGGTCAGTATGCCATATCATTCCGCATACTGGGTTCTGAGCTCAATTGGAATGAAGAGGCCCTTACTGCAAACTTCTGGCAAGGCCTGGCAGACTGGGTGAAAGAGGGACTGGCTGCTCGAGAACTTCCTGAGACCCTAGACGCCTTGATTTCACTGAGCAATCGGACTGGCATCTGGTTTCAAGAACGTACCAGAGAGAAAGCTCGTGACCACAAGGTCTTTCCTCGTTTGGCCTCCCGTTTCCAGCATCCTCTTGTGCAGCCATCGGTCTTGCCTCCTCCAACACCTACTGAGCAGCCTATGCAACTGGGTCATTTTCTCCTGTCCCCCCAAGAACTGCAGAGACACCGACAGGAGAACTTTTGTATGTACTGTGCCAATCCCAGGCATTTCCGTGCCTCCTGCCCAAAGCATTCGGGAAACATGCGTTCCCAGTTGCTTCCAGGGAGTGACAACTAGGATCAGCCTTGCAGCTCCCTGTATCCTCTAAAGACCCTAATCAGCTTCTATGCATGCCTGTAACCTTGGTTCACGGTAAAAAGTCTCTGGTGCTAATGGCTTTCGTGGACTCTGGGGCTGCGGGTAACTTCTTGTCTGCTGAAGTCGTGGCAAAATTAGCTATACCCACCAAGTCTCTGGAGAAACCCTTGGTCCTTTCTGCAGTTGACGGTAGTCAGACAGGCTCCACTCCATTACAATCCAGCGCTATCTCTGTTCAGCAACAAGTAGGCGCACTTCATTCAGAGACTATCTCCTTTTTGGTGCTGCCTTCAGCAATCCGTCCAGTAGTCCTGGGGCTACCCTGGCTGAGGTTGCACTCTCCCACCATTGACTGGAATGCTTCGTAAATTCTATCCTGGGGTGGCAATTGTCATAAGTCATGTCTTCGTTGACTCACTCCTGTGTTTGCGGTACCAGTGGCTGCTGCCAACCCTGAAATCGCCACCCAGGACAACCTCACCAGTCCAGACTCCTCTGCCCAGGACAGTCCTTCCAGTCTATCGAGCATGCTTCCAAACTTACCACCTCAGTATGCACAGTTTTCTGATGTGTTCTGCAAACGCAAGACTGAAACCTTGCCACCTCATCGTATGTGGGACTGACCCATTGAACTTTTGCCTGGCAAAACACCTCCACAGGGTCGTACCTACCCCTTGTCAGTACTGGAAACCGAGGCTACGTCTGACTATATTAAAGGAAAAATCTGGCACGCGGCTTCATTCGGAAGTCCTCATCTCCAGCCGGTGCAGGTTTCTTTTTTGTTAAAAAGAAGTCTGGAGAGTTGCGCCCATGCATTGACTACCGGAGTCTTCATGAAATCACTGTTAAAAATCGCTATCCCTTACCGTTGATCTCTAAACTTTTTGATCGTGTCAAGGGGCTACTGTGTACACTAAGTTGGACCTACATGGGGCTTACAATCTCATCAGGATTCGAGAGGGTGACAAGTGGAAGACCGCATTTAACACACCTTTCAGACTATGTAATGCTCTTATACAAAGCAGATGGAGAGGTACAGAAAGCGCTAGTTTTACCCCTAATAAAATAGCCTAAAAATACAATCTCAATAAATTAATAAATATTCCTACTCACATAGAATATATAAATTAACCTAAAAATCCTAATCACATAAAATATATAACCTTGAACAAAAACCATTAAATGAAACAATCTATAGGTGTTGGTGTAGGAACTAATATCCGTTTTGAATTGCCATGATGGAATAGCACAAAAGGTAAAATGTAACAATGTTCACAATCCAATGTCGCAGTCTCTGTAATTCTTGTTCAAGCAAATTACTGGAATTTAATCATGCAAAAAAGAAGAACAAAGCAAAGTGTTAAGTATTTCACATTTAATAGGCCAACCATGTGGCAGCATAAAAATAAAAGACTACATGCGCACAATGTTAAGCGGGTATATAATGTAAATATTAAGGGATGTAGATGGTGTTGGATGGATGGAGATGGTGATGGAGGAATGGAGAGGGTGTTGGAGGAATGGAGAGGGTGTTGGAGGGATGGAGATGGTGTTGGAGGGATGGAGATGGTGGTGGATGGAAGGAGATGGTGTTGGATGGATGGAGAGGGTGTTGGAGGGATGGAGATGGTGTTGGAGGAATGGAGATGGTGTTGGAGGAATGGAGATGGTGTTGGATGGATGGAGATGGTGTACTCTACTATCTACACTCTACTATCTACACTCTACTATCTACACTCTACTATCTACACTCTACTATCTACACTCTACTATCTACACTCTACTATCTACACTCTACTATCTACACTCTACTATCTACACTCTACTATCTACACTCTACTATCTACACTCTACTATCTACACTCTACTATCTACACTCTACTATCTACACTCTACTATCTACACTCTACTATCTACACTCTACTATCTACACTCTACTATCTACACTCTACTATCTACACTCTACTATCTACACTCTACTATCTACACTCTACTATCTACACTCTACTATCTACACTCTACTATCTACACTCTACTATCTACACTCTACTATCTACACTCTACTATCTACACTCTACTATCTACACTCTACTATCTACACTCTACTATCTACACTCTACTATCTACACTCTACTATCTACACTCTACTATCTACACTCTACTATCTACACTCTACTATCTACACTCTACTATCTACACTCTACTATCTACACTCTACTATCTACACTCTACTATCTACACTCTACTATCTACACTCTACTATCTACACTCTACTATCTACACTCTACTATCTACACTCTACTATCTACACTCTACTATCTACACTCTACTATCTACACTCTACTATCTACACTCTACTATCTACACTCTACTATCTACACTCTACTATCTACACTCTACTATCTACACTCTACTATCTACACTCTACTATCTACACTCTACTATCTACACTCTACTATCTACACTCTACTATCTACACTCTACTATCTACACTCTACTATCTACACTCTACTATCTACACTCTACTATCTACACTCTACTATCTACACTCTACTATCTACACTCTACTATCTACACTCTACTATCTACACTCTACTATCTACACTCTACTATCTACACTCTACTATCTACACTCTACTATCTACACTCTACTATCTACACTCTACTATCTACACTCTACTATCTACACTCTACTATCTACACTCTACTATCTACACTCTACTATCTACACTCTACTATCTACACTCTACTATCTACACTCTACTATCTACACTCTACTATCTACACTCTACTATCTACACTCTACTATCTACACTCTACTATCTACACTCTACTATCTACACTCTACTATCTACACTCTACTATCTACACTCTACTATCTACACTCTACTATCTACACTCTACTATCTACACTCTACTATCTACACTCTACTATCTACACTCTACTATCTACACTCTACTATCTACACTCTACTATCTACACTCTACTATCTACACTCTACTATCTACACTCTACTATCTACACTCTACTATCTACACTCTACTATCTACACTCTACTATCTACACTCTACTATCTACACTCTACTATCTACACTCTACTATCTACACTCTACTATCTACACTCTACTATCTACACTCTACTATCTACACTCTACTATCTACACTCTACTATCTACACTCTACTATCTACACTCTACTATCTACACTCTACTATCTACACTCTACTATCTACACTCTACTATCTACACTCTACTATCTACACTCTACTATCTACACTCTACTATCTACACTCTACTATCTACACTCTACTATCTACACTCTACTATCTACACTCTACTATCTACACTCTACTATCTACACTCTACTATCTACACTCTACTATCTACACTCTACTATCTACACTCTACTATCTACACTCTACTATCTACACTCTACTATCTACACTCTACTATCTACACTCTACTATCTACACTCTACTATCTACACTCTACTATCTACACTCTACTATCTACACTCTACTATCTACACTCTACTATCTACACTCTACTATCTACACTCTACTATCTACACTCTACTATCTACACTCTACTATCTACACTCTACTATCTACACTCTACTATCTACACTCTACTATCTACACTCTACTATCTACACTCTACTATCTACACTCTACTATCTACACTCTACTATCTACACTCTACTATCTACACTCTACTATCTACACTCTACTATCTACACTCTACTATCTACACTCTACTATCTACACTCTACTATCTACACTCTACTATCTACACTCTACTATCTACACTCTACTATCTACACTCTACTATCTACACTCTACTATCTACACTCTACTATCTACACTCTACTATCTACACTCTACTATCTACACTCTACTATCTACACTCTACTATCTACACTCTACTATCTACACTCTACTATCTACACTCTACTATCTACACTCTACTATCTACACTCTACTATCTACACTCTACTATCTACACTCTACTATCTACACTCTACTATCTACACTCTACTATCTACACTCTACTATCTACACTCTACTATCTACACTCTACTATCTACACTCTACTATCTACACTCTACTATCTACACTCTACTATCTACACTCTACTATCTACACTCTACTATCTACACTCTACTATCTACACTCTACTATCTACACTCTACTATCTACACTCTACTATCTACACTCTACTATCTACACTCTACTATCTACACTCTACTATCTACACTCTACTATCTACACTCTACTATCTACACTCTACTATCTACACTCTACTATCTACACTCTACTATCTACACTCTACTATCTACACTCTACTATCTACACTCTACTATCTACACTCTACTATCTACACTCTACTATCTACACTCTACTATCTACACTCTACTATCTACACTCTACTATCTACACTCTACTATCTACACTCTACTATCTACACTCTACTATCTACACTCTACTATCTACACTCTACTATCTACACTCTACTATCTACACTCTACTATCTACACTCTACTATCTACACTCTACTATCTACACTCTACTATCTACACTCTACTATCTACACTCTACTATCTACACTCTACTATCTACACTCTACTATCTACACTCTACTATCTACACTCTACTATCTACACTCTACTATCTACACTCTACTATCTACACTCTACTATCTACACTCTACTATCTACACTCTACTATCTACACTCTACTATCTACACTCTACTATCTACACTCTACTATCTACACTCTACTATCTACACTCTACTATCTACACTCTACTATCTACACTCTACTATCTACACTCTACTATCTACACTCTACTATCTACACTCTACTATCTACACTCTACTATCTACACTCTACTATCTACACTCTACTATCTACACTCTACTATCTACACTCTACTATCTACACTCTACTATCTACACTCTACTATCTACACTCTACTATCTACACTCTACTATCTACACTCTACTATCTACACTCTACTATCTACACTCTACTATCTACACTCTACTATCTACACTCTACTATCTACACTCTACTATCTACACTCTACTATCTACACTCTACTATCTACACTCTACTATCTACACTCTACTATCTACACTCTACTATCTACACTCTACTATCTACACTCTACTATCTACACTCTACTATCTACACTCTACTATCTACACTCTACTATCTACACTCTACTATCTACACTCTACTATCTACACTCTACTATCTACACTCTACTATCTACACTCTACTATCTACACTCTACTATCTACACTCTACTATCTACACTCTACTATCTACACTCTACTATCTACACTCTACTATCTACACTCTACTATCTACACTCTACTATCTACACTCTACTATCTACACTCTACTATCTACACTCTACTATCTACACTCTACTATCTACACTCTACTATCTACACTCTACTATCTACACTCTACTATCTACACTCTACTATCTACACTCTACTATCTACACTCTACTATCTACACTCTACTATCTACACTCTACTATCTACACTCTACTATCTACACTCTACTATCTACACTCTACTATCTACACTCTACTATCTACACTCTACTATCTACACTCTACTATCTACACTCTACTATCTACACTCTACTATCTACACTCTACTATCTACACTCTACTATCTACACTCTACTATCTACACTCTACTATCTACACTCTACTATCTACACTCTACTATCTACACTCTACTATCTACACTCTACTATCTACACTCTACTATCTACACTCTACTATCTACACTCTACTATCTACACTCTACTATCTACACTCTACTATCTACACTCTACTATCTACACTCTACTATCTACACTCTACTATCTACACTCTACTATCTACACTCTACTATCTACACTCTACTATCTACACTCTACTATCTACACTCTACTATCTACACTCTACTATCTACACTCTACTATCTACACTCTACTATCTACACTCTACTATCTACACTCTACTATCTACACTCTACTATCTACACTCTACTATCTACACTCTACTATCTACACTCTACTATCTACACTCTACTATCTACACTCTACTATCTACACTCTACTATCTACACTCTACTATCTACACTCTACTATCTACACTCTACTATCTACACTCTACTATCTACACTCTACTATCTACACTCTACTATCTACACTCTACTATCTACACTCTACTATCTACACTCTACTATCTACACTCTACTATCTACACTCTACTATCTACACTCTACTATCTACACTCTACTATCTACACTCTACTATCTACACTCTACGATCTACACTCTACTATCTACACTCTACTATCTACACTCTACTATCTACACTCTACTATCTACACTCTACAATCTACACTCTACTATCTACACTCTACAATCTACACTCTACTATCTACACTCTACTATCTACATTCTACTATCTACACTCTACTATCTACACTCTACTATCTACACTCTACTATCTACTCTCTACTATCTAAACTCTACTATCTACACTCTACTATCTACACTCTACTATCTACACTATCTACACTACTACCCTCTACTATCTACACTCTACTATCTACTCTCTACTATCTAAACTCTACTATCTACACTCTACTATCTACACTCTACTATCTACACTCTACTATCTACACTCTACTATCTACACTCTACTATCTACACTCTGCTATCTACATTCTACTATCTACACTCTACTATCTACACTCTACAATCTACACTCTACTATCTGCACTCTACTATCTATACTCTACAATCTATACTCTAAACTCTACACTCCATTACACTCTACATTCTGCTCTCTACTCTCTACACTCTACTATCTGCAATCTAATACCTACACTAAACTGTACACTCCACACTCTACTTTCTACACTCTACTCTCTACACTTTACACTCTTCTCCCTACCCTCTACTCCATACACTCTACTCTCTGCACTCTACACTCTAACTCTACTTTCTACACTCTACACTCTAACTCTACACTCTACAATATACACTTTACTTTCTACACTCTATTCTCTACTCTCTGAACTCTACTCTCTGCACTCTACGCTTTACTCTCTACACTCTAACCTCTACCCTCTACTCCATACACTCTACTCTCTACAATCTACACACTATACTCTGCAATCTACTCTCTACACTTTAATCTTCACACTCTACTCTTTATACTCTAACTCTACATTCTACACTATACACTTTACTCTCTACACTCTACTCTCTACATACTACTGTCTACTCCTACACTCTACTCTCTACACTCTACACTTTACAATCTACACTCTACACTTTAAATTCTACACTCTACATTCTACCCTCTACAATCTACACTTTACCCTCTACTCTCTACACTGTACACTCTACTCTCTATTTTCTACTCGCCACACTCTACTCTCTACATTTACACTCTACACTCTACCCTCTACTCTCTACACTGTACACTCTACTCCATACACTCTACACTACAATCTACACACTATACTCTGCAATCTCCATTCTACATTTTAATCTCTAAACGCTACTAATTACACTCTACACTCTACTTTCTACACTCCACATGCTACACTTTACTGTCTACACTTTACTCCACTCTACATTCTCCACTCTATACTCTACACTCTATACTACATTCTCTACTCTCCACTGTATTCCCTACTTTTCTACAATCTACACTCTATACTCTACACTCTACTCCCTATTCCCTGCTCTCCACTCTCTACCCTCTACACTCTACAATCTACACTTTAATCTCTACACTCTATACTCTACACTCTACTCTATACACTCTACACTCTACTCTCTACACTTTACTCTCTACGCCACAATCTACACTCTTCACTTTAAACTCTTGTGTGTACACTCTACCCTCTACTCTCTACTCTCTATTTTCTACTCTCCACACTCTACTCTCTACATTTACACTCTACACTCTACCCTCTACTCTCTAAACTTTACACTCTACTCTTTACATTTACACTCTACACTCTACCCTCTACTCTCTAAACTTTACACTCTACTCTTTACATTTACACTCTCCACTCTATTCTCTATTCCCTGCTCTCCACACTCTACCCTCTACACTCTACAATCTACATTTTAATCTCTACACTCTACTTTCTACCCTCTATTCTCTGCTCTCTACACTTTACAATCTACTCTCTACACTCTAATCTCCACACTCCACACTTTACCTTCTACACCCCTTTCTCTGCATTCTATTCTCTTCACTCTACTCTTTACACTATACACTCTACTCTCTACACCCCAAACTCTACACTCTATTCTCTACTTTCCACAATCTACACTCTATACTTTACTCTCTTTTCCCCGTTCTCCACACTCTTCAATCTACACTTTAATCTCTACACTCTATGCTCTACTTTCTACACTCTACAATCTACACTTTACACTGTACACTTTACACTATACGCTCTACACTCTATTCTCTACTCTATGTACTCTACTTCTTACACTTTACTCTCTACACTCTATAATCTACTATCCACACTCTACTCTCTACACTTTACACTCCATTCTCTACACCCTACACTTTACTCTCTACACTCTATAATCTACTATCCACACTCTCTACACCCTACACTTTACTCTCTACCCTCTACACCCTTCTCTCTACACTATAGACTCTACTCTCTGCACTCTACTCTCAGTACTGTATACTCTATACTCTACCCTCTACACTCTACACTCTACACTGTACATTGTACTCTCTTTTCTCTACATTCTACACCATCCTCTACACTCCTCACTCTACACTCTACCCTATACACTCTACACTTCATTCTCTACACTCCGCACTCCACACTGTACTCTCTACACTCTACACTTCACTCTCTACACTCCACACTCTACACTCTAC
>WWET01008120.1:17539-33613 GCA_011038615.1 Limnodynastes dumerilii | reverse complement strand
TGTACTGTGTACAAGGAGCAATACAAATTAAGCACTATGTATAGACATTTCCACTTTTGCAGTTTGCTCTTTTATATTTTATGCTGAATTCTTTAACTTTTATTAATAAAGATGTAAATATATTGTACATTTTTTTTTACCAAGATCATACATTTTTTTTTCCTAGAACGACATGGTCTAAAAGAAAAAAAGAAAGTAAGTGACTTGCATAACAAAATCATCTCTTGTTTAAAAGAACATTTAGCTTCAGTTGACCGAAACAAAGGAAGCAAACTAGATGTTGCAACAGTGTTAAGCCTTCTTACAGATCTTCGAGCTCTCTGTACATTGGGACTGCAACGTATATTTTACCTGAAGCTTGAAGATTTGGTGCAACCTCCTCCTGTGATTGACAAACTGTTTGTAGACACTTTGCCTTATTGAAGATAGTGAACTATGATCAATGAAATGATATTCTAGTGAAAAAAATTACCAAGTAAAGGACCTGTTAGATTAATATATATTGTTAGAAAATTGAATGAAGTATTCCTAGACATTGTGTTTCTCAAAAATATTGTATTCTGAAATACAAACAAGCAAGGGCTCAGCTACAATGCACATATACCCTCATTAACAAACATGAAAAGATACAAGGAGATAGTATATTTACATTCATATTTACACCTTTACTCACCATGGCAGTGCACTTACCATAGCTTGTCTTAACCAAAAGTAGAGATGTTACTTGTCAGCATCAGTAGTAGAGGCTTAAGCCTTATTACCCTATTTGTCCACAATATAATAATTTGTCTTGGAAGGTTTTACACTAATATGTAATGATACACTAGCACAAATAATTAAAATGTAAATTAAATAAATTTTATTCTGTATACAACAGCTTTCTTGATCCTTAAAAATCTAATTATATTTGTCTTACCTGCAATAACACTAATGTGACTATATGGCTATGTATATAACATATACACCAATGGGTGAAACTCAGTTAGCTGTACAGTTTGCTAATTGATATCTATGGTAGCAACTCAAATAGAATTTCTTCATATTTCACATCCCAATGGAACTTGAGAAGAAATCAATGAAGATTATTCCACTAACATAATGTCCCTTGATAATTTAAGTGCTTCCAGCTGCAGGAATTGTTACACCACTATTAAAAGTTTACGTAATTATGTAATAGTTTTTATAATTTTATTTTTTTTACAGTACCTGTTAAAGTTATACCCCTTAAAAGAAGCCTCTGCCAATTTGTTGCAAATACATGAACCCATCGTCTCCGGAGATTACAAAATATAACACAACTGTTAACTAGTATTAATGTAGTGTTTGGTGTAAATATTGTTTACATTTCAAAGATGAACATTTAATGTAGTGTTTGATAAACTCCAAAACATTATACAATATTGAAATATTTGAAACATACAGTTTGTCCAATTCTAAATGATCCAACATATAGTAATAAGATTTATTAGTAGTTAGTAGTTAACTAAAATGCAATTTGAAAAGTAAACACTAGTGCTGTTATTTGTTTAAACCAAGCATACATAACGAGACCTCAATCAAACAATAACATTTGATTACATTGCCTCATAGTATTTTCTTTTTGAAGCATGTACTGTATAAGTAAAAACATGATATTGTGTCACTTTTGAAATGTAAATGACTAAAGATATAGATAGCACCACAAGAATGTCTGTGAGGTTTTTTTTTATTTCTATTAACTTTTCCAAAATAAATTTAAATTGTTAGGTTATTATTTGTAAGCATGTTTTTCATGTTAAAAATCAATCTGTTTATATTAATGTTTTTTGCTTTTCTGTTTAAATACCTGACTTTTCTGATTTAAAATAGTGATAAAGAATTTTACAGGTTCAAGAAGATATGATAAAATGCTAAGTTGTACTTACTATAAGTCTACTACTTTGAGTTTGTATTTAAATGTCAACATTTACAGGAATGAGGTTCCTTAATCTGGACCACTGGGGCCTATAGTAGCCAATACATATTTAGCTACAGAGCCTTTGAATGCATGTATATTTAATACTAGGATTAAATTAGTACATTATTCGAAAATTACAGAAGTGATATTATATCTCATGTGTCTTTGGGACAAATTTACTAAGCTGTGGGTTTATAAATATGTATATGGTACCCATAGCAACCAATCAGTTTCTAGATCTCATTTAACTATTGCATACTAGAGAATGTCAGCTAGAATCTGATTGGTTGCTATGGGCAACATCAATACTTTTCCAAACCCGCAGCTTAGTAAATCTGGCCCCTTGTATGCAAATAAATAGTACATAACAGTTGTATGCACATTACATATAGACTATATGAAACACAAATAGCATGAAGTAAAAATATAGACACTTGCTAAAGTAAAAGAATACTGGTTGATATTATTATTGTTATTATTATTATTATTATTATTATTATTATTAATATAACAATAATGAGTTGTAGAGCGTGTCTCTGGTATTTTAAATGATATTTATCATGTTTTTTTAAGTATTTGATAATTTTGAGTTTTAGAAGATGTTTTTATGGCAATACTAAATGTTTGTTGGTTAATTTTACTGAAATATTTTGCATGTCAACATAATATGTGTGTTTTATGTAAAATTTTTAATGTTTTGCTTTTTGATACATTTTAAACAAAACACCTGAATGTCATATGTAGTGTTTAAAAATGCAAAACTGCTTTGCAAACATAATTAAAATTTGATAACTACTGTAGTAATTAAATTATTTTTATATCTATTTTTATCTTTCCATGCTTATATTGTGTTTTATTGACTAATCCTAGGTTATGGGAACAGTTGGAAAGGAACAATAATAACCCTTTTGAATAGTGCATCAACCACAGCTTCTGCAATGTACCTAAGTGATATACCCAATCACCTAAATCAAATTCTGAAAAAGAGGTAGAAAAAAATGTGCTGCTAAGTGTAAAAATACTGTACAAAAGTGACCTTTTAATAAGTGTCACAAAAACAATTGCACATAAATGGTTACTATTAATATTGGTAAGATTGTATTGTGCTGTAACATAAAAGGACCAGGGAACAGAGTATTGTTTTCAGATTGCTCTATTAATACTGGTCAACAATGATGGAATATGTTTGATACTATTTACTTATTATTACTCTGTTCTTAGAAGGATTCAGTTTGTGTTAAGTGGAATGAATCACAATTATGTTTGGAATCATCTTAGGAATGCACAATCAAATAGTTTCCTCCCTCAAAGCTCCTGCATGTTTTCTCCATTAGATGATATATGAGATGCAGCAAAAGAGAAAAAGAGTGTTAGAATCGGTATGTATAGTAAAACAACACACATTTATTTTCTTCAGCAAGTATTTAAAACATATCAGTTAAAAGCGTTAGAAGGATTTGGCAAAGATTTGCATACCAAGTAGTAGAGAATGACTGAATGTGTCGGGAGTGCGGTGTTTCGTGTACCCGAAGCTCCATCTGACAGTGAAGTGTAAGCAAAGCAGTCCACAATCCTCGGTTGCTCTGAAAAAATTGCCAATGCGTTTCAGTCCACATATGAACTTTCCTCAGCAGCATGTTGGTGGTATAGTCCTGTTGCGCTTTTAATAGTGCTGTCAATTAAGTCTCATTTTCAGTATAAAATTTATTAAACATAGTAAACAGTATTTCTAATCAGCATATAAATTTCACAATACATGTAACAAAAGTGCCATATTTTATGCACATAAAGTAATAATATTTTCTAAAATAGAGAAACAAATACATAAATTAATGTATAATTAAAAGGGCTTACATCTTATAAATGTAGAAACTTTAATAGAGACATAAAAATGTGCAATGATTTTAAACAGGAAAAAATGCTGTCCCAACCATTATTTTCTCTGGTGGAGTTGTAAGCTATATATTCTACGTATTTACTCTAAAACTCTAATAACGCTAATATCTTGAAACAACAATGGACCGTATTCACAGATCCATTTTCAAGTGGCGTTGCGTACGTATTTTTAGGTACATTTTAACTGCGCATGCGTAGTAACTTTATTTACATAAGTTATACATAAGAATATACGCTCGTATGTGCTTTAGGCACGAACATGTGAATTGCACTTGGGGACATATGTACGGAGGGGCGGGGTTGCGTTACGTGCTTGAAAAGCTATGTGAAAGAGTGTTTGGAGGTGCATTTAAATGAGCCTTTGGGGGCGCGGTTAGGTTGAATCGCACATACGCAATACATATGCGCTCTTATGTACACACGTAAAGTTAGAGGTGCTCTGTGGAGGCATAAGTCTACGATTGCAATACCGTGACGTATTCATGGGTGATGGTGGGTGTTGGCTTGCTACGTGTGTGCGTATAATTGCGGACTTTGGAAAAAACACATCTCTGAATCCGGTCCAACATTCTTAAAAGTCATAAAGACAAACTTTTGCATGTGGAAGAAATTAAAGTATTCTTTATTGTGGGACATCCAATGTTAGTTGTTAGTTTGCCATATCAGTTGTTTAGTTTAGAGGGAAGTAAATAAAGCAAAAAAATAGACTGAATGTAAAATGAAATCCGTTAGGAATCTACCCAATAGGATAGGTATAAAGGAATCATTTTAGTTCTTGTTCAGTCCATTTGGTTCAAAGGTGTTTAATTTATAAATCCACTCCATTTCCCTCAGCAAGGTGGCTTAGTGAGTAGCACTTGTGCCTCACAGCGCTGAGGTCATAACTTTGATTCCTGAACAAGGTTTTATCTGTGTGGAAATTTGTATGTTCTCCCTGTGTCTACATGGAGTTGCTTCGATTTCCTCCCACATGCCAAAAACATGCTAGCAGGTTAATTCGATTTTGACTAAATAAACCCTAGTCTAAGTGTGTGGGTGTATGTATGAATGTGTTAGGGACCTTAGTATGTATCTCCAACTGCTGTGGAAATGTCTAATGTTCTCTGGAAAGCACTGCATCGTTGTGCTATATAAATAAATGTTAATAATAAAATGGCCAATCTTGTATCTACATCTTTATTTCTCCAGTTAATATCTATCCCTCAGAATTGCTTGATGTGTGATTTTAAAATGTAGAGAGACCAAATGGTTGTCATTTTTGCCTTTTTTGATGTTTCTAATATGCTCTGAATGACACATTTTTTAAGTTCTGGTGTGGCCAACATAATATTTTACATATTAAAATAGATATATAACATAATGGCGTTGGCATGTTATGAAGGATTTTTATAAGATAGTTATATAGTTATATAGTTGATGAGGTTGAAAAAAGACACCAGTCCATCAAGTTCAACCTATTTTGGATCTACTGTGATCCCTATCTTTATACTTAAAGTTAAGCCATATGAAGCAACCTCCAAACTGTTGCAATCAGAAAAAACTATCAAAAAAAAAAATCCCTGCTGACCCAAGTTGGCCGTCCTATTTCTCTCTGGCTCCACTACTGTCCTTCATTTAAATTAGCGGTTCTGGTAACCCTGGATGTCCTTTTCTGCTAAAAATGTATCTAATCCTTTCTTAAACATATCAAGTGAAACTGCCATCACAACCTTTTCTGGCAGTGAATTCCACATCCTGACTGCCCTTACTGTGACCAACCCTTTTCTCTGCTGGTTGTGAAACTTCTTTTCCTCTAACCTTAGTGGGTGCCCCCCGTGTCCTGTGTACAGTCCTTGGGGTAAAAAGTTCCTTTGAAAGTTCTCTGTATTTGTAAGAAAGAAACAGAGAAATAACGAGAACGGTTACCTGGGTGCAGAGTCTTTGTTATCAGGTTGTGTTCACCATTGCCCCTGATGGTGGGGTTGGAATTGGCTGCGATCCCCGGAACCAAACTCATAGAAGAAGGAAAATACGTAAAGGGAGACAAAAGTACAGATTGCGCAGTAAGCGGGAAAAGACAGGTCAGAAGGGACTGACTTGTGACGTACAACACGGAACACAGAAACAAGACACAGGGCCTAGGGGAAAAACAAGGACTGACTGAACAGACAGCGGTACCCTTGAGGGGTGACGAAGACAGGCACACAGGAGAGAGCAAGTGTTAAACAACAGGAATTTACACCAGGGAGAGAGGAAGAGAGGGAATGGCTAATAAGAGGTTAATGGCAAGGAACAAGGTAGGACTGGAGGGGCACTCAGGAAAGCAATAAGGCAGAGCATAAGACCAAGGAACAAAGAGCAAGGACTAAGGGCAAAGAGCAAAAGACTAAGGGCCAAGGAGGCAAGGAGACAAGATCAAAGGGCAGAGAGCAGAGCACAAGGCATAAAGACTAGGGCATGTAAAGGACGCTATAACCAGCACTGGAGGGGGGACTGGCCAATCAGAATGCGGAAGACTGGACCAGCCCCCATGCAAGGATAGGAGAGGAGATTAACAGCTGATAACAGCGCCGTGGCTGGCACGCAGAACAAGGGAAGCATCCTGGCTGCCTACCAACCAGGATGCTGAGCCGCAGATACATGCACCATAATGCAGCCTAGAAACAGCAGTATGCCTAGCAGCCAGGACATGTGCTGCTGCCACCAATGACAGTGTGGATCCCGGTGCTAGGAGAGCACCGGGATCACACACCACGAGCCGCCGTGTGAGTGCGGCAGCTTGTGACAGTATTGACTCAATACCCTTTATCAATTTTGTCGCCCTTCTATGAACCCTTTCTAGTTCATCTGAACCCTTTCTAGTTCCTCTGAACCCTTTTTAGTTTCAGTTCTAGTTCCAGTTATTGCCATTGATATTAAACTCTCCTACTCTTGAAGTTGTGCCTGGGCATGCTCTGCACCTTAGACACATACAACAAGAATAGAAAACAACAGTTTTGTTGTGGGTACTGTGTTTTGGGTAGATGAACTCGTCACTAATTTATCTTTGATAGAAGGTGCTAATCTATAGATGAACCTGGGCTTGTCTAAGATGGTGTCTTTTTTTAATAAATGCCAGTGTTTATTCATGGCACGTTTAAACTTTTTATAATTGTAGTTGTATTGAGTGAAAAATGCCCATTCAGTTTTAGTATTGTTTTTCTTTTTGCATTGTTTATCCTTCTGGCAAGAGTATTACGTCATCTCTGGATGACAAAGAGCAGGGGGATTCAAAGGTCACAAAAAGTACTAAGTACAAGCACAAGGCAGAAGTTGGGCACAGAGTGGATAACCAAACTATAACCAGCAGAGAGGGATAGCATTACTGAAACTTAAAAGGGGACTGTTGACTATTGATTGGCCAGCAGTCCAAAACAGGGGATTGATTGGCTAGAGTCCTGTCAGCAATCACAGCAGCCAGAAGGCCATAAAAGACAAAGGGATAAGGCCACGTCCACTATTAGCAGCAGCTGCAGGTGTTCAGACATGTGCAGGCTGTGCAATGGCCTGCTGAAAATGATTCCCATAGAGGCACTATGGGACAGGACAGCAAACAAAGGTAATAACTTACATGTCGCCACGATTAGATTGGTGACATGTAACAGTGAATGATTACTCTGGATCCTTTGTTGAGGAATTGTTTCTTTGTATTTTCAACTGGTTCTGTAAGGATAGTGGTATTCAAGCAATTTCACTTAAGCCGTCTGAACTGGCCTGAAGGGATGTTCTTAAGCCATGTTGGATGATGTCCACTTCCAGCATCTATATAGCAATTGGTGTCTGTTGTTTTTTTTAATATGTTTTTCTATCAACCTTGAATGCATAGTATATGGTCCAGAAAATTTACTTCAGTTCGGCTAATTTATATATAAGATCAATATTGACATTGTGATTGAATTCTGTGCAGAATTTATAAAGAATTTGTTGTCCCTTTCTACACAAAGAAAATACCATTGATATATCAATGCCAGATCACTAAGTTTGCCCCAAATTGGGAATGGTCCCAGACATGTGTCTGAACCCAAAATGCCATTAAAAGGTTTGCATAGTTTGGGCAAACCTTGTACCCATTGCAGTGAAAATCTGTTATAGATAGAGGTGACCTTCAAAATAGAAATAATTGTTATTGAGGATGAATGAGATTCCTTCTATGATAAAGTCTCTTAGATGTGGATCTGTCCTTCCTTAATCTAAAATCTAAATAAAATTTAAAAAGAAATGAGTAGCCTCCAGTTCATGTTGGATGATAGTGATCAGACATCAGCTATCACAAAATAGCAATTTTTATCCAAATGGATGTGATTAAGTTTGTTGAGGATGTCCATTGTATATCTGAGGTAATATTTATTGGCTATGACTAAAGGTTGCAAGTGATCTATATATCCACTTAAATTGGCTGTAACTGATTTTATGACAGCAATAATTGGTCAGCATGGGGGATTTTGAGGATCTGCACTTTGGGAAGGTAGTGTATGCCTGGTGTATTTGGCTGTTCTTCCACAATATGGTGTCTTCGTCAATGGTCCCATTTTCCAAAATTTTTTAAAGAAGCAGTCTGACTTTCATTTGGAAGTATTCTAATGTGTCCACTTTTAACTTTTTATTGGTGATTTCTGAATTGAATCCACAGCTACGTACATGAGCCCACTTATACACGTAAAGTGTATAACTGGACTCTATGGACTGGTGAGTGCAAGTTCTGTACAATGGATTTTAAGTGGAAAGGGGTGTGCTTCTCCTCCATCGGCTAAGGTGGTAGGAGGGGGGAATCATTTCAATTTCACAGTATGTGAGGTTTCTCCCACTTCCACACTGATCAGCGGTCGGACTGGCTGCTGATCCACAAATGTGACTTAAGGCTGCCTTATAAGTCATAGTTTTTTATGAACGAAAGAGGGAAATGAGAGGGGGAGTTCACTTCCCTCTCTCATGTGGAATTAAACACCCCTGGATGTATGGAAAATGTATTCTGAAATGGCCACTTTTCTGACAGATAAGTAGAGAAGTGCTAAGCTGTGCTACACTTAGTAAATATGTCTGCTTTGTCAACCCAATTGAAAAACATGTTCTCACTGTCAAGAAAAACAGTAACAGAGAATTTAATACTTTTCATGGCTCTGACCTAAAGAAAGATTGGAAGCTGCTAATATTATACATAATGCAGCATACTTTTATTACGCCTACCAAACAGGCATGTTGTGAAATTTGCACAAGGCTTAATGCTTCCCCCCTCCCCAATCCTTCAATCAAATGGATTAAAAACTTCATCCAATGGAATTTGTGTGTAATAAACTAGGGCAAATGGGCATGGTATACCTAATATTTTTTGTGACATTCGCACACTCTACTATATTAGGTTCACAGTGAATGAATATCATGAAAGGTTGACAGTATAAATGCAATTGACATTAGTTTTGCCGATAGTTGAATGCATGACAAAAACACCAACACTTGCACTAACCCTAACTGTTCCCTCACCGCAGCATAACCCTAACTCAACCCTAAAAACTAGCATTAAAATAAACATTTATAATAATACCTGTCCATGTCACGTCGAGTCTAGCAGTGTCCAGCAGGTGTCGTCGAGTTCTTAAATATTTAGCAGGTATCACAGTCAATTGGAAAGTCATCTATCCAGCGTCACGCAGTATCAAACTCTTTTTCGTTGGACAGGTAAACAAATTATAGGCAACCAGATTATAGGGTAAATTAGGATTGTGTGAGATAATGTTTTTATGTCAATAAAGAATGTTTTTTTGTTTTACTTTTAAATTAAAAACTTTTTTTTAAGTATGTGTGTAGGGGGGTTGCCTGTTTGGACATGAAACTATGCTATTTCTACACAAAGGGCCAGATCCTGAGCTAAGTATGCTAGCGTATTTACGCTGACCGATGACATTAAATCGGCTATTTGTATTTACTGCACTTGCGCACGGCAGATGTTACGCCATGAAACGCTGAACGTACATACCATCAGCGTAACTATGAATGAAGGGGTGGGGGCATCAATACAACATACAGAATTACTCTTTGTAGGAGGAGGGAGGCAGGTAAATTGGACAGTATGGGCCAGGTTAGGCCATCACTTACGTAAATCCATTACGTACGTCAGTACTTACGCTATAAAAAGATAAGGTAGGATTTGGGCAGCGTAAAATGGCCAAAGTACGTACGAGCAAGGGAGTGCCTAGGGCAGTGCATAGAAATTACGATAGCGTAAATACGCTACGCATTCTAACATGACTAGCCCTGGATTTACACCAAAGTGAATATTAGGTTTTTGTTGTTTTTTTCTATTATCCTACAGTATAAATACCAGTTGGGTGTTAGAAGTATCTTTTTGTGGTGATTATGGGCCATATTTCGGAGTTTAATGATTTTGACTACTGCACATGCGCAGTAAATTTATAACGTAATCTACATATCTTTTCCATATATACGTAGATTGCTTATATACGGTCTTAAAGAACGCATATAAACTGCTAAATATGTTACATATAAATATAAATATAAAATATAGTATAACTATAAAATGTTACAGAATTCACTCAATTAGTAAAGCTTATAGACATAGGGGTAGATCCAGAACTCCGCTTTCAATATGTTTACTCGCGTAGCGTATTTACGCGTGCGTACCTTCTATACACTTCCCTTGGCACACCCCTTGAATGTATGTATTTTGTCCGAGATTTGCTTTCCAAACCCTACCTTAAATTTTGCCCACGTAACTGATGTCATCCGCTCACATACGTATGTGAAACACGTATTTACGCAGCTAAGCACGCCCATACTGTACACTTTAAATACAAACCCCCACCTACAAAGCGTATTTTAGACGTATTTTTGACTCATGTAAAATTGGCACGACCACACGTAAGGATTTACGCGACACATACGTGAATGGCCCATACGTTCACATTTATGCTACATTACGGAGCGTATTTTCTATGGTGCGCATGCGCAGTACTTACCAAAACGCGATTTTACGTGTCCGCCACGTGTAAATTTGCTCACAAACGTTGTTCTGGATCTGGGCCATAGATAGTATCATGGCATGGCTGTAAATAATGGTTATTCATCCAAGAAATTTTTTTTGGACCTTAAACTCTGAAATGTAGTTAGTAATTATCACTGGTAACAAAATATAGCCATATATATAAAAAATATAAGTGTGTATGCCAGAGTTGCGATGGTCATGAATTTAAAGTAGCAATTCCAAGCACAACTGTCAGATCATAGAAATTACATAAAAATTAATTAAGGCACAATTAATAATTATAGCAAACAATGCAATTACTACCATTAAAATCAGTAATGTTAGCCTCAGAATTTTAAGAAGCAGCATGCAATAGATGTAAGTTGAGAGCCCTCCCTGAATGCTATTGGCCACTCGACTGTCCCTATAATAGTTGCCTATCAGCCTCAACGGCAGAACTTCACCTCTGTACATCTTAAGGCTAAATGATGCCCATAAATTTCTAAGCATGGCAAGTGGGTGAGAACTACTTACAGTAGCAACAAAGAATAAAAATTTAAATTAAGGAGACATAACCTTCCGAGGTGAACCTCGGTAAGCCTCTTACCAAGGCACATTTCACCTAGGAATGGCTTGTACACCGTGAACAAACTGTTCTTTGTCGAAAGACATATTGCTAAGAGGGTTATCAAGGTGAACCATGGAAGTCTATGTCTACATTTTTTACTCATATTGGGGCAGATCCAGACCCCTGCGCGCATTACGTGCGTGCGAGGGTCTATAGGTACAATCGCGTAGCGAGTAGTGCACGCCCACTGAATTCCCTGCTCTTGTTGCTACTGTGAGTAATTCTCCCCACCCCTTACCCTTAGAAATTTTAGGGAACCATGGGCAATATTCACAGATTCGTTTTTACGGCGGATTGTGTGCATATTTTTAGGAGCAGTTTAACTGCGCATGCGTGGTAACTTTTTACACACAAATTACGTAGTATTACACACATAAGTACTTTAGGCATGGACTTGTGAATCGCACCTAGGGACATACGTAAGGAGGGGCGTGGTTTTTAAACGGACGGTAGAAGTTGGTGGGGAGGAAGCATTTAAATGGGCATTTGAGGGCGCGGTTAGATAAATACGCACGTATGTAACATACGCGCGTAAGTACACACGTAGAGTTAAGGGTGCCCTATGGAGGCAGAATTCACCGAAAACCCGTCCAGCCGAGGGGAGTGTTATGGGTGTTACCTTGCTAGATGCGTGCATAAATACGCAAACAGAATAAATATATTTACAAATATCTGCAGACATGTGTTTAAGCCACCTGCCACTTACAAGGCTTCTCTGTTAGGTGGTCCTAACTCTAAACTTTAAAGTCCCAATTGTGGGTCACATATCAAATATCTTTCTAAATGGAGAGCTCACCTCACCCTTGCAGAGGTCCCCAAGTCTCCAAAACAGCCACTCTGAGACAGCACCCCCCCACAGCTGCCATCCCAGACACGCTTCAAAACACACTTCCAAGATAGAGGTTGCTTAAGATCAGTTTGTAAGGCAAATTATACTGCTATCCCCCCAAAAAAGGTTGAGAATCACTGCTCTATGGGACACTGTTTGGGACATTTAGTATGGAAAGAAAGTGTTCAACTTTGTGTTGTCCATGAAAAGAAATGTGGATAGCAAAGTAGTTTTAAATAGGGTAGGCAAATGTTAAGAATTAGGTTGAGGAATTTGGTTAGCTTGTCTGAAGAAATGAGCTTTACATCTTGAGCTTGAAATTCCGGATAGAAGAGGAAGTCCTGTAAACAGGAATCAGAGAATTTGTTTAGTGTCTTGCAGAGCTATATATCCTGTGAAGATCTGAGAGAGCGAGCTTGAATATCTCTTGAGATGAGTGAAGACATGTATGCAGATGCTGTAGAAGGGAGTGTGTACACAAATGTCACCTGCGCCCTGACACTAACCAAGCAGCAATAGCCCACGGTGTGGGGATGTTATCTCTACACCCCAAAACAACCACTCCCTATTAGGCTCCACTTAAACCATACAGTGGGATAATAGAGGGTAGTACAACAGAATATACAAAATACACCGTTGTCAATAGCGCTATAAGATCTAACACAACAAAGGAATAAACCTAAGATGTACACAGACCTTATGTGAATTCAATATCAAAAAAGTCCTTAGAAGTCTATAACTCCTTCAGATGATAGCAACAGCTTCCAGGTAGGGACAATCAGTTTGTTCTTCTTTGTAGATCTCCAAGGTGAATAATATACATAAATAAAGAAAAGGAAAATAAAATTGTATATGGTGAAGTATATAGAGACAGTCTGGGGGGAGATAGGGGATGTCTTCTTCTATAGGTGTCCCGTATGTGGCCAAAGAGACACTCCAATTTTGTCCCAATCCAATAATGGTAAGTAGCCTACTTACAGACTTTCTTCTTTTTCAGGTTCAAAACAATCCTCCAGATCCTGCTCAGGGCTCCTGGACCTCCTCTCCTCACTTCCACCTCACCTCGTCGGTCGTCCGAGCCCAAGGAAAGAACACATGAGGAGAGAAAGAGAACACAAGTGCCCCAGCGCAGTACCGTCCTCACTGGGATCCCATTCCCCAGACCCCTCCCCAGATCACTCACCTCCCTCTCCCCCTGTATAATAGCCCTCAATAAACTCAAATGGCTATCCAACTCGGTGTCCTTATCTTTATTTCATTAAAAAAAGCATTTTTACATATTCCTTCAATCCAATAAAAAACAGGGATCCAAAAGACTTTCTTGTATATAAAAGGTGCAGATCAATAATCGAAAGGGGCTTCAATAAAAAATAGTTCCAGAGGAATATATAGTATCATTCCATCTTATATTCAAATAAAATAAAATAAAACTCTTAAAAACTAACAAGTACCGGACCGGAGCTTAAGTAAAGGTGATTAGATCTCTCACCGCCACACTATTCGGGCCCAAACAGTGTTCAGTAAGGCTACCTTATACAGCTCCCCTTCCTTTAGAGGTCCGTACTTCAAGGTAAACAAGCGCCGCTACCCACATCCACCAACGCTATACTGAAAAGTATCTTTCTTTAAACGCTATACTGAAAAGTATCTTTCTCAAGGTTAGTCAGATACTTTTTAGTATTGAAACGCGTTGGTTGGATGTGGGTAGCGGCGCTTGAGGGAGTCAAGAAAAGAAGTGCAAAAGAAATTGTTGGCAGTAACTCTATACACTTTCAGTGAGATACAGGGGCTGAATCAGAGTTACACATTAGCGCAAGTCGGATGCGCAAAAATCATTTGCATACGACCGATTCAAAGTTGCGCGTTCGCGCACAAAAACGTGCGCTGTCCGCTGATCCTCCGGATGAGGCTGAAGAAGCAGTGCCTGCCAGTGGTCCTGAATACCCCCGGGCCGGTAAGTTTGTAACTATTTTCATTATTTTTTTACCGTAAACAATTAGCGGTCATTTTTTTTTTTTATTAGCGGTATTTAATGTCATGTATTTTTTAAAGGGGGGCATTAAATGTTTAGTATTTTTTAGGGTAGGGGCCAGCCCTATATTTTATTAATGTGATAGGAGGGGTATACGTTTGTCACAAGTGACAGGGCATGTGGTTCTCCAAGTGCTAGCATGTCCTGCCATCCCTGGGCAAGCTGATGGTTGTAGAACTACAAGCATCAGCATGCCCTATACTTGCACTTTTTTTTTCACCCCTTTCCGATGCTATTAACAGATTTGTTTACTGTTGCCATAGCAGTTTAGTATTGAAACGCGTTGAATGGATGTGGGTAGCGGCGCTTGAGGGAGTCAAGAAAAGAAGTGTAAAAGAAATTGTTGGCAGTAACTCTATACACTTTCAGTGAGATACAGGGGCTGAATCAGAGTTACACATTAGCGCAAGTCGGATGCGCAAAAATCATTTGCATACGACCGATTCAAAGTTGCGCGTTCGCGCACAAAAACGTGAGCTTTAATTGCTTGTGAAAGTAAATGCAAAATGCACATACGGAAGTGCATAGAAGCAAATGAACAATTAGTCAATTGTTTGTAATGCACGCAAGTCGGAAGTGACCTATGCGTGCGCAATACATTTATATGTTTGTTTTTTTGGTTTGGAAATTTTTAAAAATTGCCTATTCCCACACTCAAAAGATGTGTATTATTTGTGTTAATATATTTCTTAGTTCATTTTTACCCCAAGGGACTTACACAGGACATGGTGGCAGCCACTAAGGTTAGAGGAAATAAAATTTCACAACCAGCAAAGGAAAGGGTTTTTACAGTAAGGGCAGTCAGGATGTGGAATTCACTGCCAGCAAAGGTTGTGATGGCAGATTCACTGGATATGTTTAAGAAAGGATTTAATAAATTTATCCCAGAAAAGGACATCCAGGGTTACCTGAACCGAAAATGTATATGAAGGACAGTAGTGGAGCCAGGGAGAAATAGGACGGCTATCGTGGGTCAGCAGGGAATTTTTCTTTTTAAAATTGGTTCTGATTGCAACAGTTTGGAGGTTGCTTCATATGTATTAACTTCAAAGTTAAGGATCACAGGAGAACCAAAATAGGTTGAACTTGATGGACTGGTGTCTCTATTCTACCTCATCTACTAGATATTTGTAACTATATATATTTTGTTGTAATGTGTGTAAACACACATTTATGGTCCAGATAACTTTTTTGTGTGAGATCTGTGTATAATTTTTACAATATGTAAACCATCAAGTACACATATTTACACTTACAGTGATGACAACTGGCTTTTATTCTAAAGAAAACACAAGACAAATCGTTAAGCAAACAGCGATGTTTTATCTAAAGTCATATTCAACAGTAAAACAGAAAACACAACAAAAACAATAAAAACAACTTTTTGGAAAATTAAACAAACATCACAACCCAGAAATTAAAGTATCAAATTTTTAAGGTCTTTGATTTTGCCCTCTATTTCCCCAAGCAGGTTGATGCTTGTCGCAGCACTTGGATATTTTTTGTCTGTGGATCTGAAATATACAACACCAAAAAAGATGGTCGCACATATGTTTCACTCAATACACATCCTTGTTCAAAAACATTGGGACAGATTTCTTACTTTTCACAATACTTATAATGTAACTAAGCCGCCATGGTGTCACAAAATAAAAATATATTTGCTGTGTTTAATCCTTTGGTCAGAAAATCATGAAAGAGTAATGTTCTTCCACAACAACAATTGACATACATATTTTGTGCTACTAACCTTTTTTTT